>JABJVR010015836.1:5562-41725 GCA_025773905.1 Chitala chitala | reverse complement strand
GTGATTGGCTGATTAGCAATTTGTGTTACCAAGCAATTGAACAGGTGTACCTAATAAAGTGGCCGGTGAGTGTATATAGAAATGCTTTTTTTTTTTAGCTATGTTTCTGGTGAAGTAATCAGTAACTGCATATTTGTTAAAAAAAAGTCTCAGATTTTGTTGTGGTTTTTTGTCATTAATTACTGCCAAACAGGATATTCTTTAGAGTTAACACTTTTGTGTTCTTATCCTTGTAGTTGAACTATTCTCTTTCTCTTTTCCCAGTGGACCCCGATAAACAAAAGCAGAAGATGTAGCAGAAGAAAACATAACTGTAACATATGCTAATGGAATGAGGAGTTTTGTTTTCCTGACAGCACTGGTTTGCCTTGTGTGGAGAAGACACGGGTGCCTCTAGCAATGATTACATATGCTTCATGCAGTGAATTTTCCAAATTAAAGAATGGCCAATAATTTTTTATGTGGAATGTTCTTTTGATTGAAGTAATCACTAAAACACTTTAATGCAAAGTGGACCTCTACCGATTGTATCTATTTCTCAGTGCTGCTTGTGACCCGCCTCTCTGCAGTGTTTGTAAGCGGTAACATTTCTCAAGCCGCGCGTCTTGTGAGACATGTGCTCTGTGAGTTTTCCGTGTGGCTGTTTTTTGCCTTCGGAGACCTGAAAATGCTGCTCATTCTCCCTGGCTACGCATACAGTGTGAACGCTTGTGTGCTGAGCGTGGGTAATTAAAGCATCGTTTGTGATGCAACCCTGCTGCCCTGAACTGATAACACAGCTGGGATGGAACGTGTTTAAGACTAAACAATGAAAAGCAACATGTTCATAAGTGAATCCCATGATTACAGGCCCCTGTCCTCACCAACACAAAGCTACCTTTCTTTCTGTCATTATTGTTTATAAACCAGTCTGTATTGTATAAGAATGTGTCTCAGTATAATATGCATTTGGTACCTCAGCAAACCTAGGTATTTTTATGGTCTGCTTTGAACCCTGTTTTACATCATCTCCATTTCTTACCAACATGTTGTTCCCCCCCCCCTTTTCACAGGGTGACATAGGGCTTGAAGGACCCAGGGGGCTGACAGGCATAGCTGGACCTCAGGTATGGTAAACCTCACTTCCTGACTCCCACTTCACTTACACTTTGTCTTATCCTTGCATGTTAACTTCTACCTCATTTCTCCCTGACAGGGACTAAGTGGACGGGTGGGGCCACCTGGATTGAAAGGTGATAAGGTGATCTAAATATTTCTATTATTGTAGTGAATGCTGTGCCCTAGTGGGGTAGTACCTACAGTGTATATGGGGACTAGGGAAGGGAGTTGTTGCCGCTGGTACAGTCGTAAGGTCTAGTCTGCCAGATGCTGTTGAATGCTGTCCACTTTTTTTTCTTTTTTCCTCGCCCATGTGCTTTTACTAAGGGTTATTAACAATTGTTACAGTTTGATTTTTTGCACATGTTAGTAGTTTGCAGCACTTTGTCGAGTCAGTTACTTGTAGTCTTGTTTAGCTGTACAACTGGTACTGAAGTATAATTCCACAGAAATTAGATGAATTATTCTTATGTTCCATATGTGTAATGTGGTAGGTCCTACATTTAGTAACATTTATTTCATTTTTGTCGAGAATGAAATAAAGGCTTTAGTGCCATGGTTTTTCCAAACACTTCAGAATCCTCAGAAAGGTCCTATTCCTGTAAGGTGCAATGTAATTAGCCTTTTATTGCAACAAATGTGGTTGTTATGCTGTAATTAGTGATCTAACCAAAAATGTTTACGTTCGCAACATGAGGAAGTGGAAGTTAGTTGAAGCTAACGTATACTGATAACTCTATATAAGGCGATGCTTTGGGTCCAACAAATTTGGATGTGTTTAACACAAGTCCACGTAAGGAGGAAACCTTTCTGCCCCTTGTTAGAACAACTCGAATTGTTTTTCTTTGATTGTCCATTGCTTTTTTTTTTCTTTAGAAGATGTCAAAACATGCAACAACAAAAATTTTCAAGAGAATTTTTCATGCTATGCAGAGTGCTTTAGTGACAATGCAGTGAATATATGCACAAATGAAAAGAGCCAACGGTTTGATGGTGGATGTGGATAACCAGTTACGTTTGAAAATGGTCTCTTATTTTGTCATCACAGTCAATTAACTTTGTTTAGCAAACAACATTTTAATATGTTCAAAAGAAACAGCTACAATGAAGATTTCTTTGAAAAGCTGTGACAAATTTGTTGCGAAAGCCATTTTTTTTTTACGATTATAGTTTTTCCAACAAACGTGGAACAGTATTTAGCTGTTTTCAGACAGTGTCATATACATTGTATAGACATGGATAGTAAACCCCTGCAAATTAGGAAGATTGGTTTGGAACTGTGCTGTTAGCTGACAATTTAAGTCAAGTAGTCCTAAAATAAGATGAAATAAAAGTAGCAGGATCTGAAGAGGTTGGTCAGTAAATTGGGGTCCACAGGCTGACTGTCACGTGCATGTAGGTCTGCGTTGGACTGAGTCACTGGGCCTTTGAGAACATAATGTGTAATGTGACACGCTTTGTGGACTGTGTAACGTGTCCACAAAAAGTGTCAAGTCCTGCGTCTTTCTTTTATTTAGGCCGGGCCTAAGAGCCTGCTAATGTTGTAGTCGACAGACAGAAGAGTCCCGAAATAGATACCTGCTCTTAATAAACATCGGTATATGCATAGATATAGAAATTATGCTTACAACTGATTGTTTAAAGACTATGAATATTAATCGTATCTGAAGTCACTGTAAGACATGATAAAAGTCTTTATGTTAAATTTTTTTTTAATATTTTTTAAACGAAAAATAATGACATTTCACTGCTTGTTTTTATTTAATTATATATACAACTCATGACCAAAATGAACCTCCTACCATTTATGGATTTGATTCCCATTTAATTGCCGTAGCTCTACTTTAGCATTGTACACAGTGCATATCACTGGTAGGTTTCAAGGAACAGCAGTATATTGTTTCTGTTATATATTTTTGTCAAATGCTGTGTAATATAGGGTGATCCTGGATTAATGGGCGAACAAGGGGAATATGGTTTCCCAGGTGATAAGGTAAGACCACATTTTAAGCTTTCCTTTTAATAATTGCCATGTACATAAAATAATATACTGTATAGGTTTATCAGGTTTATCTGAAATTTTGACTTGTACATGTACATTATACTTAAGTGACTGTTTATGGATGAAGATGTTCTGCTATGCTGAAGGTGGAAGGAACCCACTGGAGTTAGGGAAAGAGATCACTTAGTACCAGAGTTGGATTTTTGGGTATTTAGCTCATAGAACAAAGCCACTTCCCATGTGCATCACAGTGTTGTGGCATTACAGGTTTCAACCCTTTTCTGTTATACATATGTATATATGTATATAAAATAGTTATTATAAGCACAATATATACATACTGCATGTACACTATCTATTCTGTATATATATATATATATAGAGAGAGACATGTATAATAATATATCTATATATGGAATAGATTGATAGTGTATATGCAGTATGTATGTACTACTTTGCATATAATAACTGTCTGTGTCCTTTCCTTTACAAAATCTCATATAATTTAGATTTTGGTAATTTTTCACTGAGATGTTAAACACTAAGGGAAGTCTAGTGTGGTAAAGACTGTAGAAAGTATGCATTCCTTCACATTGTCACCCACTTGTATGGAAGAAGAACCTGGAGGAGAGTGATGACAGTTTCCATGTTGTGTCTTTGTCACAGGGCGCACCAGGCTTGTCAGGACCACCAGGCATCCGAGGAAAACCTGGACCACCTGTATGTCGTGCCTTTTATTTTTGTTATTTGTTGCTCTGTGAAATGATCCCGCAGTATTTTTAAGTGTCTGAGACCTGATTCTGCTTGAACATAGCCTGTTCACCTCTCTGTCCTGGCATTTACTCTGAAAATTTACACTGATTTTTGGATCCCATTTGCTCATGACTATAAAATATCTTCATAGCATTTTGCAATGAGCTGTTCTCCAAATTGATATTTTAATAAAACAACTTTCCTCATTATCTGTTATTTATTGTTTTCAAAGGAGTACAGAGACACATATGGGGCCTTCAAACCACCCGCACAGAGTTGTCAGAGTTATGCTTTAATGATAACCCTGCTTGATTAAGAATGAAAAGCTTTGATCTTTTCCATGGGCATGCCTTGGGCTGCTGCATGCAGGTACCTCCATGCGCCGCTTCTTGATGTTACTGAGCCATTGTTACTGTTTTTTCCCTCTGTTATCTTGTTGGAAAGGGGAAGGTGGGTGAGCGGGGACCCCCAGGGGCTCCAGGCCCCCCAGGCCCAGAGGTGAGGACACTGCTTTACTGTACCTTGTGCCTGCTCGCGTGTCTCAGTGTTTTCTGTGTACTATACCTGAGAGACATCACTGGGCTTTTTTCTTCTTTTTCTTTGCAAAGATAATATTTCTTTTTGAGTGCTGATTCTCAGACGTTTGTTAATCTAAAGGATCATTCACTTCAGAAGAGCGCACAGGAGTTATATTTTGGTATATTTTCACAGGACGTTTTCAGGAGTAGTGTATGTTTTAAGGAAGGTAAAAAAAATCCCTTATAGCCTTTCAAATGTAAACATGGTTGATACTGTAATTTTCTTTTCACCGTACTGCTCCTGTCTGGGGTTCTAGCTGCCAGTGCTGGTTTGACAGTGCATTAACTGTTTTCATCACTTTTTTGTGTTTGGCCCTGAATCTACATCTGAGATCATTACTCCATTGGCTGCTTTGCTAATCTCACTGAAATGTGTATCAACTCATGCCATTTGGGATTATGTCTCACACATCTGTTGTGGGATAGACCCTACATTGCTTGTTTTGCTAATTAAAAACAAAAAAAACAGTTTTGTAGAATTGGCAGATGTGATTTACAGAGGCTTATTAAAGCTTGAAAACTGTGATATCAGATTATGCTTTTGGTAATCAGCATCTCATGTTTCCAAAATGCTTGAATGGTACCAAGTGACTATAGTTGTTTTTGTTAAAAAATTAACATAAGTAATTGAAATTTATGTTTATTATTCTTGTAATGGCCAGTTTTTATTCACTACTTCATGATTGAACAGCGCAAAGTAAAAGCACGTGTTCTTGAAGGGATATAAGAAACAGTATACTCACCTACAGTATACTCACAGGGATAGAAGGAGCAGTATACTCGCCTGCAGTGTACTCACAGGGATAGAAGGAGCAGTATACTCGCCTAGAGTATAGTCACAGGGACAGAAGGAGCAGTATACTCACCTGCAGTATACTCACAGGGACAGAAGGAGCAGTATACTCACCTAGAGTATAGTCACAGGGACAGAAGGAGCAGTATACTCGCCTACAGTATACTCACAGGGATAGAAGGAACAGTATACTCACCTACCAAGATACCGCTACACCATGGCCCATGGTAACTGATAAGACAGGAATTAAAAAATTTGGATTAGCTCTACAAGGGGTTTTTCAAATCAGTTACCCTCATAAATTGGGGGTCAACTTTTGAATGTATGTATAAAATTGACATCTGTATAATTTCAGCCTGAAAAACCCTCCAAAACATTTGAAAAACAGGTTTAGGAACAAAGATTAATCAGCATTTTTTATGTCTTTTGAGTATTTCTTTCAGCCCTTATGCATGTGAGTTTCACCGAGTTGGCTCTGATGTATGTGAGGTGAAGATATGTAGGGCTGAGGAGGTACCTTGTTCATCACTGCACTTCTGTGAAGTGACTGTTGTTTATAGACCACATTCTTCTGCTTTTGAGCAGGCCTTGATCGTGCCTTTCGGTCCGATCCCAACAGAAAGACGCACATGTGGGCGTCAGATGCTGAGAGGAGGAAGCCAGCGCTGTGATGGCAGACACTGTGGCATTGTAGGGGGAGAGAGACCAGCTGAATGAAAGCAATATGACTGGTCTGGTGCAGTGTGTAGATCATATCTCCTACTGCACAGAACAGCTGTGTCAGTATGACCTTTTCAGGAATTAAATGAGGAGAGGTGGTGTCATTGCTTTTTTTCTGGGGTTTAGGTGAAGTCAAAGAAATTTTCAGTGGGGTTCATAATTCTGATATCACATAAAATATGGTATTATCTCATCTAATCCTGGAAATGAACAGAAGGTTTTAGGATTTAGACAAATTAAAAACGTTTGATATGTAAAATTAAAGAAATATATTATTTTCTTAAAATAAGAAATATTAGTGATTCTTTTTTCAGTGTCACTAGTGCAATGTAAGCACATTTGTTAACTTCTTCGTAGAAATGTGTTGTATTCCTTCCATTGAAGCATGCGTTTGGACAGAGCTCGGATCTCTCATTCAGTGGATTTGATCTAGTCTTTTAGTACTTTTGCACAAACCCGTGGAGTATATCGTTGATAACGCAAAAGAACAAAAAGATATGAAACAATTCAAAATTCCAGCGTGTATGTACAATGTAAAAACTCTTCATTGCAATTGTTCTGCTAATAATATGATTTTCAATTAAAGATTTTCTGTTTAATTAGAATAGAATGCAAAATGAGAATTTCCGTTAGTGGACTCAGACTTTTTCTCTTCACTGCATATGGCAAAGAGAATCATTGTAATAAACTGACCACTCAATGTAAGAGAGAAAGGTGTTTTGGGCATGTTATTTCATTAGTCCTTCCCTTGGAGTTTGGCTAGAGCTCTTGGGATTTTTAATTATTCTCTTTTATTTGTAGCTCTCAAGGATAGTCAGAACTTTGGTTTAGTCTCCTGTATATAACATCCCCTCCACCTTATTCCAAGCAGCACTGCTGGTTTATTTACCTAAGAGTAGTGTGTGTTCCACAGGACTCACTGTGGAAACAGGATGTTTTATATGGCGTAAGCCTACCATTTCAGCTCTAACCTCGTCCTGCTTAGCTTTAGGTGTTTTGGCAAATGAGGATGACACAAAATCATGAGTACTGACATAATAGCAGGCCTGCTTATGAAGCATATGGCTTGTATTGTTCTATATCAGTTTAAACTCACTTCAGGGCATGCTCTATCTGTAAAAGGTAAGTGCACTAGTCTATGAACAGTGGATAGGCAAATTTTGATCCATGGGTAAAAAAATAACTCGGTGCTAAAAATACTGGCACTTGCTTTTATTAAAGCCTTAATATGTTCATTAATGGGATAATGCTACATTATTATTTATTTTATACATTTTTTATGACCTTATGTATTGTTCTTCTTAAAGTTATGTAATCGGTATTCAGAAATGGAACTATCGTATTTCTCCTAATTATCAGACTTTCTGTTAGACATATGAAGACCTTATTATTGTACTTGAGTACAATCAATATGGGATTCAGAAGCGGATTTTGTCCAAATAATGTAGCATTTTTGTATAAATTTAATGATCTTGTACAAATTGCATATAATTCACTGAATTTACACATTCATTCTCCGCAAATCCACACTTCTACGCATTGACCGCGTTTCTATGTCACCGCTTTAATCGCGTAGAAGGGCTGCACTTTACCGAGTCTCAAACTGTATTATCGGGTGGAGGCGCGTCTATTAGAGCAGGCACGTTAATTAGGAGAAATACGGCATTTATCCACCGTATCACTTTTTCGGTGTATTCCATTATGCTTTTAAAGGTTACTTGTATATATTCTTTAGTATCTAATAACAGCATGCTTTATTGTTAGTTAAATATCTATGACCGTTTATGATTTGTCAGTGAACAGGTTATGGTATAAACATATACTTCCCAAATTCTTTAACTCAGGGTTTTCCTGGAGACATTGGCATTCCAGGTCCAAATGGTGCACTAGGAATTAAGGTACAAGAGCCGTTCCATCCAATCCCAGTCATCATTCCACTCAGTTGATCAAATACATATTCGGGTTATCCTGTGCTGAAGTGTGAATGTCAACATTATGAAGTTTACCATTTGTTTTGTATGTTGTCTGTTTTCAGCCAAAAAGCAAGCATTTCAGTGCACTAGTGGCATGTGGCCAGTAAGAATCTTGCTTTTTCATGCCTGTTTTCAGGGTGCTCAAGGTGACAGAGGTCCACCTGGGCCACCTGGACCCAAAGGCACTGAGGTAAGCTTCTAGTTAGTACTTCTAGTTAGTACTTTATCAAGTGTCCCTGTACCTCATGAACTGTTAGAGCCCATGGGATCTTCAGCTGAGTTTAAGAGTCCTTAAGAAGTAGTTTGATGGATCACATTAAAGCTAAGATGCTTTCTGCTGCATAATCACTGCATATATCTGCTGAAAGTGGCATCGCCAAGCTGTCTGCAGGGTATTCCGCCAGTTCAGCTCATTACGTCTGGGTGTAGCTGAAAATGACAGGGTGAGCTTGCCAGGCTGCGAGGAGCTTCAGGAGCTGCATCACGCTTCAGTCTTCTGCCAGCGTTGTGTCATCTTGGCTCTTGGTTCTGCCTTGTGCCTAGTGAGGCGAATTCTGGGTTCTGCCTGGGAAGCAGACAGGAAAATGTCTTTTGCCAGAAAACTTTTGAGACACGAGCCAGTAGTTTCATAATTTTTCTGCTAGAGTAGTTCATTCAACTCAGCAGGCATTATTTATTTGTAACTGTTAAAAGTGAGCAGGTTTTTAATTTTGATATTGAGACTGATGTGGTTATTTATATCCAAATGAAGTTATGCTGTACTTTAAAAGCATCTGTTCCAGTTCTCCAGATGATACTTGTGACCAAAAGTATCACCTCTCTGCATTACCCCAAAGCTCCCTGTGTACTTAAGGGTCCACTGGTGTGTTTTCAGGGTGATGAGGGCCCTCTAGGTCCACCAGGGAGTCCCGGGCCCACTGTGAGTCCCCCTGATATTCATCCCTGTGTCGTTACACTACACTTGCTTTTTATACAAAATCTTTTACAGCATAAGGAGATATGTACTTAATTGTAAGATTTTATGGTTCATTATGTTTCTAACTAATATAGTCTTTGGAAACTGGATGTAAATATTAAGTTAATATTAGTTGGTATTTCACAGAAGTATTATTGTGTTTGAAAAGATGGAAATTCTAAAACTTAAATAAATGTGGTGATCACTATAAGGGTAACATTTTTGTTTTACATCACAAACATCTGGTTTTTGTGTAGCACATAACTTTTTATGTGTGTCCCAGGGAAGACCAGGCAGAAAAGGTTATATGGGAGAGCCTGGACCAGTTGGCCTGAGGGTACGTACTGCAGCTTTCCAGTGAATGATTTAAAGAACCCTTTGAAAGCAAGAACATAAGTTACTTAAATGTGTCTGTTTGTCGGAAATGAAGTCACTCTCTTTAGCTGTGACACGTGTTTCCCCATGCCATGATAACTTACTCACTGACATATCTTTTCTGTTTAAATGCCTAACAGTAGCATCAGGTAAAAGTCAAGCTTTCAAAATTGGTCTTATAATGTTCTATGAAATAATGACAAGCCTAAACACTCAAGTTCTTTTTTTGCATGATTACACCTCTCTCCATAATGTTTTGAGATGAGTGATCAGTGAAGATCAGTTATGGGAAGGTTGCTAAAACATTGGATTCTCTACACGTTTTGTCCTGTGTACTGTTCATCGTTTCCCAGTTTACCTGTGCCTGTTGCTGGGGTAATTGTGTGAAAACAACAAACACAGCCAAGTGTCTTCTGTTCTTGCTTTTTATGGTACGTGCATTCGAGCCCAACTGTGGTGAAACTGATTCCTCCTAAGGGAGGTACTGCTTCCACAGTCATACTTGCCTGAGGGCATTACCCTTCTGTTTCCATGGGTACCCACAGCAAGCTATAAACTGCTGTGCTTTCATCTTATCACATATTAAGTATTTTAATCATAAAATGTTCTAAATATTAAAAAAACCATTCTGATAACTTTATGCTCTTTAGCATGGAATTAATTTGGATGTCAAATAATTTTAATGGCAACTCTCTTTTTTGATCAGCCAAAAATAATATCGGTGTTGAAAAAATCTAGACTTCCTTGTTAACTTAATTGCAGTATTCTCCCCTGAAGTAATACTGAAGTACCTGTGAGACTTTTTTGGACTTTCTTGACCAATCTCTATCACCTGTGTGAATTGCATAATGGAATTTTTCTCTTTTGCACGGTTGTGGGCTTATTAAACGGCAGTTTTTACTGCTTTCCACAGATGTTTATCCCCCACATAGTTAAGGGCAAGGGGTGGAGCTTTTAATTTTTTAAATGATGACTTATTTACCATCCCCCCTCCCATGATAAAGCTCACATTTATGAGATACCTGAGCAATTGGTGTCTAATGCACACACTGTAGGGGGCATTGTATATATTTCAAATTGTGTTATATCTTTTTCCTGAGTAGTGTTCTTCTTTAAATATCTCTTGTCTTCACTTTGTAACTCTATATAAAAAAAATTATGTAATTTAAAAAGATGTCTTATCTGTATGTCAGGTATATTGGAGAAAGCTGTATTTAGTTTGTAACTATATGAAACATTAGCTTCACACATTTAAATAATTGTATTATTTGTGAAGGCAATCATTACACAGCCTTCAGGTATGTCATAACAAAGAGATGAATGCTTTACAAAATGTGTAATTTATTAAGAATTTATTTAGGCTTTGGTAGTATTTTGCAGTATTTTGTTTTAGATCTGTCAAAAGAAAAATGTGAAAATAGTACAAACTATAAAATTTTTTATGGCCCCCGCAAATTATAATAGTGCTTTTATCCCTACAGTAAAGTGTTTTTTCCCTTATTAATCTAAAATGTGTGGGACTTTAATTCTTGGAAATTACAGTAAACGTGTCCTCTTTATGGGTGGTTGGTAGAATTATAAATATGCAGAATGGTTCATTAAGATTAAACTTAGGAATTCTCCTGAGGCTTTCATTACAGATAATTGCTTTTAGCAGCACTTGTTGAAAATAGGAAACATTTCCACATGTTTTCTTTATTTTTTGTTCAGGTTTTTACTTTAAAGTTGTGGAGACACGGTTGTTGAGTGCGTTCAGGCTTTAATAGCGGGAATGCATAATGTTTTCTGTTGTGTTTTGTTTTAATTACAGGGGGAAACTGGGGACCCGGGAAACACAGGAAAAAACGGACCACAAGTGAGAATCACTAAGAAAAAACACAAAATCAAATGTTTTTCTATTTCACATCCTCCACCTAAGTGTCACATTTAAACGTCTTCCCAAATGTGGAGCGATTTCACGTACTTCTTTCCATTTAGCATAAATATTTGAGTTCTGCTACATGAGGCATCTTAGGTTTTTGTTTCAGTTGTTTTATGACAGACATCTCATTGAATTGTTGTTGTATTGTTGTTGAAACGTTTTATTGTCATTGTATTAGAAATACAACAAAATTTTGATTGTCCTTGCCAGTAATAATTCCTAACTCACAATTACACATAGGTCACATTAGACACACACATTACACGTACACATAGGTCACATTAGACACACACATTACACGTACACATAGGTCACATTAGACACACACATTACACGCACACATAGGTCACATTATAGGTCAACATCTTAGAAGCATTTGTCATAAACATGAGACATTGCAAACAAGGGCAGGTACAGGTGAAATATTGCATATGAAAGAAGATATGTATTGCACCAATATTGCATGTAGCAGCGTATACAAGTACATTGTGAAATATATTGCACATATTGCACATGTACAGCTCTATAAATATACTGCGTGGAATATATTTCCCAGTTAAAAAAAGAATGTAATAATACAAAGAGTGGTACAGAGTCATTATGTGTTTTGGTTGAGATGTTGATAGGCCTTTGGAAAGAAACTATTCAAAACTCTGGTGGTTCGCATTTTAATTGACCTATAGAGTCATCCTGAAGGCAGAAGTTCAAACAGATGGTGGCCAGGATGGGAACAGTCATTGACAATGTTTTTGGCCCTGGAAGGGTAGCGAGTGTTCGCAATGTCCTGCATTGGATTGAGAGAAGAGGGCTGCCAGTGATTTTTTGTGCTGTACTGCAGTGACTTTTTGTCAGCTGTTGAGCAGCTAGCACACCACACTGAGGCCATGTGTTAAGATGATCTCTTTAGCACAGTGGGAAAAGGCCACCGACAGCTTTCTGCAAAGGTTGTTCCTCCAGAGAAAACCAAAACATTTATGTATGATTTAAAAACATGGTAAGATATTTGAAAGATACTGGTTGTCACATCAGTTTATTAATGGCACACTAACCTGAATATTTTATACTTGTATTTAACTGCCTAGTGATGGTGGCATGGTGGTTAGCACTGTTGCCTCATCCCTCCAGGCCTGGGGTTTGATTCCTGCCTTGGGTCTGTGTCTGGAGTTTGCATTTTCTCCCTGTGCTTGGTGGGTTTCCTCCCACAGTCTAAAGACATGTGGGTTAGTTTGATTGGAGTCTCCAAATTGCCCATTGTGTGTACCCTGTGGTGGGTTGACACCCTACCCTGTGCCCTATATGTCCTGGGATGGGCTCCAGGTTTCCTGTGACCCTTAACAGGATGAAGTGGTATAGAAGATGACTGCCTATTGGCCACTAGTGTTTGGGATTTCATGCATGGTACATTGGTACATACAGAGTAGTATATCAATTTCTAGATACACTATAAGACTACAAAAAAGCATTAAATAGCATTTTCATGGTTTGTTCATGCAGATATGACAGCAAAGAAGGCTATGTGGCATATGTTAAGCTAATGTAAGCAAAAAAGCTGTATATTTTTTACATTTTTTTAAGCAAAGACCAATGCTTCTGCTTGGACCCAGTGATTATTTCTTTCAAACAAGTTCACATTTCTTTCGTAGAGGCCCCTGCAGATGTCTGGAATTAAATAGTTAGCAGAGTCTGCATTGCCCTTTGAAGCTAAAGGGAAAAGCCACAGGCTCACATAAGAAAAGGATCTGTACCATATGGAAAACTCATGGATTCCATTGCATAATTTTCAAAATAAGTACGATAAAGCTTCTCTAAGACAGTACTATCACCCCAGGTTACTGATTGTTCAGAATGCCACTTTTTTTTTTCTTTGTCTCCATCCAAATATACACTTAATCCTAGCATAATTTCATATTTTTTAATTGTTAGAATATTTGTCCTAAAATTTCTCAAATTCCTTTGACAAAAGTTTCTCTGTCGTGTTACTGGATGCTATTAATGTTGTTTCATACCTTTACATAGAGTAAGGGAGAATGATAAAACTCTAAGTCCTGCACTGAATGTGAGTTTGATAAGTAAGCTTTAATTACTGTCAAATAATTACAATAAAATAATCGTGACAGAGTGGCACAGTGAGCCAGTGGACAGCCTTATTACCTTATACATACAGACTTTGCCCTTCAGCTCTGTATGTGTGACATTCTCACCTTGTCCGCGTGTCTGCTTTAGTCTGCTGCAGGTGCTTTGATTTTCCCCCAGCAAGTACAAGTGAAATGGCTGCATTGACCTGGCCCTGTAGTGTGTACTGTGCTCCAAGATAGCTTTGCATCCCGTACAACTTGTGCCACACCTAATGCCCCCTGCAATGTGGTCGGGTTTCATGATCCCATCTGGATGGGCTGCATAATCTGTTAGCTATGACTGATGGAATAATGACAACATTATAGTAAATATTTGTATGTGATTGACTTGAGAGATTACATGTTAATTGTAAGTGTTTGACAGTAGGTAATATGGTGGATAATGTGTTTATCACAAAACTATCATTAATGAAATTGATATAAAAAAATAAGGACTTAAAAAAAAATAAGGACATTGGTTTTAGCATATGCTGAAGATTTTTAAACAGATGATTTGGAAAATGTAAAAAGTTGTTATCCATTCTTCATAATTGTCATGCTAAGTATGGAAGGACTTCCAGGACAGAAGATTTAAGATCACCCATTTTGCAGTTTTTTACACATTATTACAGGCTGTTAACAATTAATAGTTTATGAACGCTGATTTTCTGCATCGTTGTCAGCAGTGAATTGGCGCACATAAGGTACACTGATTACCGTGCGTTTGGGCCTTTCTGTTTTTAATGTGTCAAATGTGCGCATTGTTGTACTACAGCATATTGAGTGAGAGTTCTAGCAAACAAACACAGGAAGATAATCCAGCCAAAATAACTTGTGAAATTCTAAACATGTGTAAGAGAAAGCATCAACATAATTTTTATTTTTTTTTTTACAACAGATACTTTGGCATGAACTCACTGCACTATTTAGCAAAACAAAGCAGAATGCCCTTGATTGTGCAGCAAGTTGTATGGATTTGTTCCTTCTCATCTTTTTGCTCAAACACACCAGGTTTTCTCACACACTGCCCACAGTGTTAACCTGCACTCTGGCATCGATTCAGAGTGAACTTCCAGACATACCATCTGGAAGCAATTATCCGCTTTAGATTTATTGATATGTTTACATTACCCAGTCCCCCCCCCCCCCTTGTGTCATTTGTAAAAGTGCATTTTGAAGGTCAGAACGCTTTTATCTCAGTCCAAGTCAGAAATGCTACCTGCCTATTTGGGACATGTCATAGTGACATACAGCATTTACATGGAGGTGGGTTGTCTCATCCTTAGCATGAGACAACCTTAGTTGTTTTTTGTCAGTGTATGGTCACTCTCAAGTCTGGGACATACATCAAATTTATAGACGTGGAGTAGTTGAATCATCATTATGTTGGCTGAATAATTGCAAATGTGTATTGGCCTTATAGATCTATGTTCAACGATTTCTACTTATTACGGAACATTTTGTGTGGAGTTTTTTATTAGAGTGCATGTTTGAGGATAAGGCCTGGCTGTGAAATGTATGTCTTTGCTCTTGATTGAGTGGAAGTGATTAATAGCATCAGCTTTTGCTGGCAATGAGTAATAAATACTTGTATACTCTCTGCCGGGGGGCATGATTATGCACATGAAAGATGTGCTTGCAGTGGAAGAGTCTTCATGAGTTTTATTTCCATGCAATATTCCAGTCGTTGTGTCAGTATTTCCATGTTCATTGCTACATAATGGCAGTTTAAATAATTGAAGCTTTGTACTGCATTTTAATCCAGTTTTCTTATCTGCAGTCTTTTTGTCAAAATAGCACAAGACTGCAATAGGGCCATTTTTGCTATGTAGTCGTTGATTGCTAATGTTCCCGTGTTTCTTTGTTGCCAGGGACCAGTGGGCTTAATAGGACCTGCTGGCACAATTGGAGTTCAAGGTGAAAAGGTATGGTTGTTTGCTTTGCTATTATCCCATCAGAACTGATCATCAGAGGGCAAGCTCTGACAACTCATAAATACTGTCATAGATAGAGACCCTGTTATTATTCCACCGTAAAATACTGGAGAACTAGAGTTCCTCATTCAAATTGTTTCAAAGTAACCGCTCCTTTACTCTAAATAATGATGCTCTACATGTATTGTGCAAATAAAGTTGAGCAACTGTGATTGCGGTTACCAAGAATAGAAGCAGAACAGGTATTTAATAATCAAGAGCATATTAAATATATCCTGTGTATTTATCATGGTTTGTGAGTGTGAAGCTGTTGATTGAGGCCATTCAGTGTAAATGATATGGGACTGGCTTAGGCTGCAACACGCTGGATTTATTTCAACTTTTACTGTGCTAGTGTAAAAATACGGGAACAGACAGCACAGCATGAATCACAAACATCAAACAAATCTGAAAGCTAATACATCTACATCTGTCTTCTTACTGTGGTCATACACACTAAATTTATAAATGTATTTGTTTGTTTAGCCAGCAGTATTACATATATAAGAAAATCACTGCTGCTTTATTGTAGAAAATGGGTCTATA
The DNA here is from genome assembly GCA_025773905.1 of Chitala chitala. Taxonomy (NCBI): domain Eukaryota; kingdom Metazoa; phylum Chordata; class Actinopteri; order Osteoglossiformes; family Notopteridae; genus Chitala; species Chitala chitala. The sequence goes on along the minus strand of JABJVR010015836.1, from coordinate 25,924 downwards.
AATGTACTATATTTTCAGTATAGAACTGAATAACATCCAGAATGTGATGTGTTTTAGTCTCACTATTTAAACCCATTTAACTCTCACCTGTCTTGAGACAAGAATGATGTTGATGATGGTACTCAGCCTTCATTTATGAAATGAAAACATTAGTGCCGATGTTCATTGCAAGTATTTATGGATTATTTTCACGGGTGAATTTATGGCAAAATATACAGCGCCCTGATTACAAACTCAGTTTAGTGAGAGAGACTCATTTGGATTGGAGAGGGAGTTCATGTTATATCTGTTTTGTGTAATCTCTGGCAGAAGAAATATATAGTCTAGAAAGCATTTTAAGATTAAAACACCAGATCAGATTTTGTTTTAAAGTGTTAAAAACATTATTGCTAAATGTTTAGCTAATAATTGAGTTTTATTTTGGAGTTAAATTGATAAAATATTCCTGACTGAAAATATGAAGCATATAAAGCGGTGACAGTTGGGAATAAGTGGATGTGTCCTGTTGTGTATGTTCTGTAGGGAGAACGGGGACCAGCTGGACCTTTGGGTCCTCCTGGAGAAAAGGGTTCCAGGGTGAGTATCCTTCACGGTTGGCAATAGGGTTGGCCTTGCTGTACAACAGAACCGCAAGCTAACAACAGCGCAGGGCCTCGGTGCTCACTTCACACTCATGAGCTCTTTAAGGAGCCATGCCTGCACACACTGCACTCTTGATCACAGTCAGAAATAGTGCCACGTACATATTTATACACACACACACACACACACACACACACACCCATTTATGCACAGAAATATTATCCAAATTTGTTTTTGCTTTTGCATTTTTTAAGGGACCCCAACTCATTCCTTGCTGGGAAAAAGAATTCTATAGAAAGACAAACTCAACTCACCTGATAGCCATCAGCAAATAAACAGAAATCAACCAAACAACATGATGCAATTCTCAGTTGCACAATCATTGTGCACACCTACATTTCTTGCAAGGAATGACTTTGGGCCACTTATAATGTTGTGCAAATTTAAATATTTAAAAAACCCTCAAAAACACATTTGTAATTGTGTTTGCAGTGTATATATACTGATTAGTAAAGTACCACCTTTGTATATAAACTATATTACTGTATATTGAAACCAGTTCCTCTAACATGACATGCAGTAGAAGACATGGTTCCAGGGTTGCAGTGGCAGCTGGGAAGTTAGCTTCTCCTTGAGTCAGGCCTGTCATCATGTACAGTGTGGGCTTTTGCCTCTTCCTGGCTGATGTTAGCTGTCTTCTGAGAAATTTATGGTGGCCTGCACTCTTGTGTATAAAATGGTTGCTCAGACACAAAAGCCCAGAATGGCAGTAAAATGTATTAATGTGAAGTAGTAGCAAGTCTTCCACATAAAAGTAATTCTTCTTTTCAAATATGATTCAATTTTTATGAGCTACAAAGAGTGTGTAGTGAGTGTAATGAAAGTGAATATTTTATGTATTATATAAATATTAGTATATTTAATTGTGATTATGAACATAGATATAGCATTAGTATACTTGAAAGATTAATATCTGGCTTAGTGGTTCTCAACATTTTTGGCTGAACTACTTTATGGAGCGTCAGCCACATGCCCAGGTGCTGCCTATGTGTATATGTGATGAAATCTTATGAAAAAAATTAGCAGATAAAAGTTGCATTGGGTGCAGTGCCTGGGCCCCAGCCTCATTCTGTGCCTTCGTGAGGTTTAGTTGCCTTTGACAACCATTGACCTTAACTATGTTGTTTGAAATGCTAGCAATGCTGCTGTTTTACATAGTGGCCACCAACTGCTTTTCCTGGGAAATTCCTACACTGGAAAGATTTTATCCTTCACTAAATCATCCCAGAAACCAAGTTTTCAAAGCAGCACTTCCTGATACTGGTCTGCAAAAGTTATTTCTATACAGTGTAAGAATGTGAAGCCTTATGCTAACACTACATGTAGGTACTAATCAGTCATTATTCTGAAGTCCATTAAAGAGGTTAATGGATTTTGTAATACCATGGAAGAAATACTGTGACCAAGGAGACACTAAATTAGATGTAGCAGTTCAAACTGTATCTCTGAATATGTTACATTGCTTACTAATATTTCTTCCGGAAGTATGGCACAACATTGTACCATTTAAAATAATCAGTTATGGGCAATAAAAGTTTTAAACAATTAATAGAAAGAGGGAGTGTCCTTTTGTCCTCTGTAATTTAATGTGACTTCTTGTTATTAAATCTGCATTGGGTTTTTACTTTTTGGAACCCTGTCCAAAACCTTGATTCCAGCTGTCCAACACTTTGTTCCCAGGCCACAAGTTATTGCTAATAAGCTATTTTGTTTGCTTACAATCATTTTCTTAATGTTTTCATTAGCTCAGAACTGTTCCTTGGTTTGCTCTGCTTCAACTGCATGGAGCAGTTTTTAATGATTTGTTAGCACAGCATTTTCTTTTTCAAGGTGGCCAGAGTCAAGTGTATGAGCAGTAGCATAGACACCGCACTCGTCCAGGGCTGAGGGTTTCGGTTTAGCCCCTCTACACGCTGTGTGTGGTGTTTGCATGATCTCTTTGTGCCTTTCCGGGACACTTTAGGTTTTGCAGCCTCAAATAACCAGACTAAAACCAAAATAACATGTTCTCTGTAGGGTTTACAAACAGACGAAAGGACCCAAGAGAGAAATAGGGGGGGACATGACAGTGAATTCCATCCCAAAAAGCCACTTCAGTTCAGAGCAAACAATGGTGCTGTAACACATTTCAACAAACTGCAGAGTCAGGGCGAATCTCTGGCTTCAGAAATCATCATTCCTAAAAAAATAACTCATAACTATCCTAATTAGAGCTAAATGCATATAATAAGCAAATGGCTGAGTTGTGTTACCTGATAATATAAGCTAATGTGGCTAACTTTCACAACTGTTGGGTATCGTTTTATCAATTTTCTGTAATATTCCCCTATTTTAATAAAAGAATAGATGTGAGTACACAGGCATTATGGTCTGGTTGTGGACTATATTAGCCTGTTTTTAGAAATCACTGTTAGCAAGTTTTTAAAACAAATCTTACACTGCAGTTTTAAAAGTTACCTTACAAACACGCTGGCCATGGTAGTTCTGTAATGTCATTTAAATACTGTTCAGGCTTATTATTACTTACTTACTTATTATTAATAAAAAATTTTAGCAGTTATGTTTAGATGAAAAAATTATTTCTGAAACCCAAACCAAAATCAGAAATCTCAAATAGCTCCGTATCATTATCCAACTCCAGGTGTCTCTCCCTGTCTGAAGGTGCCGTGTAGTTTTTCATGCTATCGATCATATTTCTGGCCCTTTGCCAATACCATTTCACTGCGCTCCAATCAGGTCTGGTGTCAGAGTTTCTCAGTAGAGTTCCTGGCATATCACATGACAGACTTGCTGTGTTGTTAAGGAAACATGTTTGTTGCTAATAGGCTACAAACTGAGATCAATACTTTATATCTGCAATAGTGAAACACAACTGGTTTCTCAAATTACACATTGTTAAATATATATGAATCAATAAATGTAGAACGTTACATAAAATGCGTAGGTCATGCCAAGGTATATGTGGGATAAACAGGATTGCACAGTTATATGTAAATAACCCATGTTGAGGTGGTGTTGTTCCTGTGTCCCTCTGCCAGGACATGGATTATTGTTATACAACCTCCCACTACATCATGGTTTAGCCTTTACATAATGTTGAGCCTTGTCTCTTTTGCAGGAGTTAACATGACGCAAAAGTGTAGTTAGCACATGCCCCTACCGTTATTATAGGAGCACAAAATTGTCCCTCGCTATATTTTTAGCAATCTCCAAATTTTTTCAAATTAAGAGGGATGTGGACTGATTTAATCCCTAGCAATGTTGAAACCAAACCTGCACCCTTAATTTGACATACCTTTCTTTGCAACGCAGGGGTATCCAGGATTGGTAGGAGCTCCTGGTGACTTTGGCCCTGAAGGCCCTCCCGTAAGTTCGTGTTTCCAGTGGACTATGTTGTGTATCTCCATGTGAATCAACAGTTTATATCTTCAGGTCTCCTATCACATCATGTCAGCATGTGACAATAGCTCTTTATGGAAATTCTTCTTATTTTCTCAGTTTCTCTGATAAGTCTTCATTCTATTGATAGAAATGTTTTTTTTTTTCCCCTCAACAGGGACCATCGGGCCCAAGAGGGCCTCCTGGAATCCCAGGACCAAAAGGGAGAAGGGTATGATGGCTTTTCAGTAAAGATGACCTTGTTCTATCCATAGGTTATGTATGTGTTATATGTTGCTCTAAATTGTACACGTATAAAGACCTGCTGTTTCATTTCATATTGCAAATGTTAACCTTTAATATTCACAAAAAACACATCAATTCAAGTATATTCTTCAGTATGGAAGGGGTTCAGTACTCAGTTCTCTCTTTTGATAAAATTATACATCATCGACCTTTGGAACTCTTTATGCACCATAAAGAGTATTCATTCAAATCTGTCAGAATCCCATTCTAGCAGGACACCTAGTGGCAGAACATTTAATGACAATGATCATGTTTTCACAATGATGTGCAGTATATAGTGCATTTTGACCCCTGATTAGTTTTCAGTCTCTTCTGTGGCTTTCATTCTCAGTGCATATGCAGAAGCATTCTGTTACACCATATGTTAATGATTGTTTGAGATTTTCACCTTGCCAAATCACTACTGGGCTTGCAGCTCTGTGAAAGCTCAGTACATATTTACCTTTTCACAAGTAAATATTTTCCTTAAGGTTTACTGTAATGTTTAGAGAAGTGTACATATTCTTTCAGTCTCCCACATAAAATGTTTTCTTATTTACTGTGAGCTAAAAGGTGCTAATTGTATCATTGATTTTTAATGTGGTCTTGTGCAAAAAATAGGAAAAAATAAAGTCTAAATAAAGTCATAGCGTTATGAAATTTTAGTGAACAGGCCATGTATAAGTATGACTAATATTTCTGTAGGTTTAGATTTTTTATTTTAGAAACATGAACTTTTTTATTTTAGAAATATGAAGTATGAATTGTACCATAGAAATATGGTACAATTATGTTGTGTACTAAAAGTTCTGTTACGCTAAAATAAGAAATGTGGTTATCAGTATTAACTATTTCAGGCTTTGAAAATGTTTTTTATGAGTGTAATTCATGATTTGTATAATAAATAAGTAGGACCTTATTAATTATCTTATTTTCTGTACTTTTTTGCATATTCTTTACATGTAGGAAGGGTGTAAATCACATGTATAAAGCAAATTATAATGTACTGGTCAATTTAAGATAATAAATGTTATGTAACAAGTGTTTTTGGAGCTAATAAAAATGCCTTTCTTAGCTATGTGCTTTTTGAGACAGACTTGTAATATCTTTAATTAAAATCTCAGTTGTGATCTTTCCATCTGCTGATTGTAAGAACAGTTTGAAAACTAAATTATCATAGTTTCTCCAGTTGTTCCACTATGCAAAGTAATAACTTTACACTAAACATAACAAGCTCAGAATAGACACCAGGGAGGCTTCTGGTAAGGCTGAAAATGCTTTGCTGATGCAGTGGCAGTAGGCCGAGTCACAGACTCCATATCTGCCTTTATAAAGTGTGAATAAGAATTATTCTGTGTGAATAAGAGTCAGTGCAGTGAAGCCCCTTGATAGACACCTAAAAGGGAAAAAGACATGTGACCACAGCGGCAGTCCTGGCAGCTCATTAAACCTGAAACATGGGCGACCCAGACAGAGCAGGGTCAGACAATGAATGTGTCCTGTGCCTGCATTCTCATTTGTCCAGAATGCAAACAAAATGACTGCTGATGGCATACTTATACTGATGCTGGGGTATGAGACTCTACAAGCATAACAGTGGGCAGTTCATAAAAAAGAGCAGAAATTCAATTGTGTGATTCAAAGGTGATTAATTAATGTACTGTTGTAGGGGCCTAGAGGACCAGACGGCCTTCCAGGCGAGCCTGGGCCACAGGGAATTAAGGTAACTGGCTACACATTATGTTTTTGTGTTCTTGTTTATACGTGTCATTCTTATTGTGAAAAATTATGAGTAAAGTGAAGTGAATGTTAATGCCTTCTCTATACACCTTTCTTTTACAGGGTGAAAAGGGGATACCAGGAAAGAAAGGAGAGCCAGGATTTGTGGTGAGTGCTCTGTCTTTTCACCAAATAGCTTCCACCCACACATTACATAATACTATATTCAAGCTTACAACTATTTTTTTATTGTAATGATTACAAATTGACACGGAAATGGTTAAAGGGACAGAAACACAAAAATAATTGTTTGTGACACTGTAACGATGTCACATTTTTTCTTACACGTTCCTTAGTCGTTGCTGAAATTGCTTCCCAAACGAGAATACAATTACCTAACGATATTAATTGCAATAAACAGCTCCAATTTTTGGATAAAAATGTGATTGTGTTTAGGTTGTGAATCTAAAGTACAGTTATATAGATGAAGAACTGAGAGCATTCAAAGTAATTCAAATAAAAAATAGTAGAAATGCAAATGTTAGGAAAAGGGTACAAAAGAATATGGCAGTGTATGGTATCCCTGTGGGCAATGAGATACCGTGGGGGGGTCCACATGAAGTGATACGTATGTTGGCTAGGAAACATGATCCGTCAATACATTTATAGACAAATAAGGAGAGAAGCCACAAAGAGGCCAAAGGTTGCCTTAAACTATACAAGTAATATATATATATATATATATATATATATATATATATCAATGTTTAAAGCATGTAAAACAGCATAAATCTACATCCATAGCAATATTATACCGAGTGTGTTTTAGCCATGACAAGAATGTGTCTCAGTGTGGCATGAGGGTGTTAATAATGATGAAGAGCTTCGTGTCAGTACCTTTTAGATTTACCATGCAAACACTGCGTGTATGTGTGGAAAGGAGTTCTGAAACCCTTTGAAGTTGACCAGCATGAAACGTCTCCTGTTCGCATGGCTGTGATAGCAGTGGAAGGTTTGCCTCCTCCTCCTCGGCTTCATAGGAAATGAAAGGATTAACCTCTGGCTACATACAATGCAAATATCCAATTAAATGTGATTTGTTTAACTTTGCTTAAAGGTTGGCAGACCCATTTTTATTCATGTTCTTTAAAACTTCTCACTCATTGCTTCAGCACCCTTTAAACTTTTCTTTTTATGGAGGGCTTTTATTATTTGAATATTGGTGTATAATATTGGATGCTATGATAAAAAGGATGCTGGGAAGGATAATATTTTTTGATTTTACAAACTTATATCACTTTGGGGTTTTATATAAAAAAAAGGAAAATAAAGACTGGTATAAAACTGCTTGCATAGTTTCCAGTGCATTGAAAGCACTCTGCTGTCAAAATTAATGCAGAGTTTTTGGTTTTGCAGAAGAGGCCACGTTGTTTGAATGTAGATTTATGGTATCTGTTATGAAGAATGTTTCCACAATCATTTATTCACTAAAATGAACAAGGTTTTTCCTCACAATGAGAAGAAAATTCCCAGAGGAACAGTTGTCTTTTTTGAATGAGTGAATGCAGTTTATGCATATTTGGGAGAACGTTTAGGATGATAATGAATAGACATTTCTTATCTGTCAAAGCCCTTTCCATCATTACAAATGTAAAATTGCAAGCCTCACTTATATTGCATTAGTCCTTTTCTACTCTTCTCTCTTTCAGATCCCTTATTAACTAATTGTCATAAAATGAAACTTGTATTTAGAAGTCAATGACATATTTGCTTATTTGAAGTATCTTAAATCCAGTAAATTTATATATATTGTTGCAAAATATACTTAGGCAATTGTATCATAAGCATAACTGCTAACATGATGGCAGTAAGATTATATCATCCAATAAGAAAACTGCATGGACATGGTTAGTGAAAGCTCTTTGCATAACGCTGAGGTAACACTGAATTTGTGTTTTTTTCATCCATGAAAAGTCTCTGGGTTCCCATTTTTATTAATGTCATGCCTAAGAATGCTCTTGCAGACACTAATATGGTGTATGTAGGGCACTGGTAAATTGTAGGAACATTGTTAAGAATATGAGATGTTATTTTTGGTTAGAAAAAAATATCTTATTTTCTAGGGAAAGACAGGTGGCCCAGGGGAGAGAGGCTTCAAAGGGAATGCGGTGAGTACACATTGTAAATGTTTTGTTTTTGGTGGGTCTTCTGTGAATATTACACTGGAACAGGCAGGTCATACTATACTTACTGGACAGCTGGTCACACTTGAGACACTCAAGCCAAAGATGACATGCACTAAACCCATAGCTTACAAACATCAGTATGTGAATCTGAAGCAGTTTTGGCAGTGAAACGTTGTACTCTGTGAACACTTTGAGTTCTGACAATTCATACTAGTGATGCTAATGATGGAAAAAAAAATCAAACTGATGGTCTTGATGACAGTTTGTTAGGCTGTGCATGTGTTATTTTTACAGTCATATTTCTCACAGCAGGATATTAATAATAGTGGCAATCAGTTCTGTTGGTAAACTGCAGTTCACTTTGAACACATGCTGAACCATGAGCTGATGCTGTTTGACTTTGGGGTAATTTGAGGTGTCGGCTTTAGGGCTTTTTTTTTCCATGTTAAGTGTGTTTTTGCCACAGGTGTTTCTGTCATTGCATAACATTTCACGGCAGTGCTGAAGGAAGACGTAGTTTTATTTGTCCTTCCGTTGCACATACGTGCAGGCTGGCAGTGATCTGTCCTGTGCAGCGTCTCATCCTGGTATTTGCATGACAGAGACTGTAATTTGTGCAAGCATGTAGCTAGGCAACAGAGCTATACACAACACGTGTGTGATGGGGTCACATTCCATTTGAGTTGCACACAGTCATTTGTCGTTTGTGTAAGTGGAGGCCTCCAGAGAGAGTACTTGGCTGCAGCCCCTTTTCTCTCCAATGTCAGCAAATGGTGGGGGGGAGGAGGGGGGGCTGGCGCATTGCTCTTTGATGACTTAGGGAGTGTGAAGTGCTGTCAGCTATGTTTGGCACTATTGCAGGCCAAGGGATTGATCCTGCATTATTTGACAATGGAACAGTGAAACAGAAGGTCAGTTGTCATGCAAAGAACCCAGTGTCTGTTCCCAGAGTGCCATCTAGTGAAGGCTGCTTTCACCCACACTACTCATTTAACATTACAGCGCTTTCCAAAGAGACATAGGTGACACACATTCGAATAAAACCTCAGGCAACAGTAGCAGTTGCCCAAAAACCGTCCATGTACAGATCGCTGTATTGTGAATGGGATGAGACAGATAATGGACACACGATATGAAAAGGCTTTGTGATAACAACTTTACAATTACTAAAGCAGCTGCACTCATCAATCACGATGATTAGTGATTGTGTGTGTCAGTTAAAACAGATGTCTGACAGTCAGCACCTCAGCGTGTACTTTAGAAATTTGAAATGGCTAAGTTTGGAAGAAGCAAAGGAGTCATTGCCTAAATTGGAAGTCCTTAATAATCTCTAAAATTCCTAAAGGACTTCACGCATCAAAAGAAAGAGAAAAGATAAATTACAAGCAGGTGTTACAGCTTGAGATGCATGGCTGGATACACATGTAATGGGAAAGCTGCAAGCTTTAGAAATCGGCGCAGAGGCCCAGCTCCTTGGCTCAGCTGCAATATAAACTGTTCAGCGAGCTTCACACAGCTACTGTTTTTGCAAATTTGTTTACAACTATGTGCAATGTACAATATTGCATATATTATGTAATGAATATACATTTTTATGTAGTGGGAAAATCCTAACGACGAGCCTGTAGTATTTTAACTATATTCAAAGATGCGTATGTTTGAAGAAAGCCAAAAGAAGTCTCACACGCCGTGACAGATGGAGACTGCTGGGGAGGGTAGCCATTTCATGTAGGCTGCTGGCTGTAATACGTCCTCTTCTTGGTAGAATAATACACTATATTTAACAGACATTGTTTCCCATATTACAAGACATACTGCTGAAGTCAGACACCTACTATGGCCCCCCCACGGCCATCAGATTTAAACATCGTTGAATTTGTATGGAAAGTTCCAGGACATGACGTGTCGTATATATTTTTGCTACCCCTGTCCCCCTTGGAGAATCGGAGGCTTACATTACTGAAGCTGTCCTGAATATACATGTTTTCATTATATTGTATATATCATGAGCACTTTGTTCACAAATAATTTAAAAACACAGCTACTTTCAGACTTGTTGCCATATTAATTTTCACAGGTAAAAATTAGGGCATAACTACCTTTTGGAATTTTCTGTGACAGTGACTCTCCGGGAGAGGATAAGGAGAGATTTGGGATAAGCAGGTGATGAAATGTGTTGTTATCCAGCATAGGATGTGTGTACATTACTTCATTATACTTAGCAGAGCAGAGCTGATTATGACCTAGGACACTTAGAAGAAAGGCACTGATTTCAGCAGTTGGAAAATGTCTTTAAAAACAAAACACTCTTGTAAACTTGCAATAACTTTGCAAACAGATCTTCGTTTCATAGAATTTCAGTGGTAAGAAAAGTACATCTAGTTCCAAGTTTTGCATCTGCAAGCTGTCAAGATAATGCATTATCTATGGTGTGATTTTGATGGCACTAAAAGACACCATATACATCTTTGAAACTTAATACAAACATTGTTTATTAGCAGCAGTTGATGAAGTGTTGGCATGTGCTAACAGAAACATTTGAGCACATTTAGTGAATCGTCCATTATACTCTACTTGAAAGATGTGAACATCCCATAGTATGGCTTAAATTAACCTTTTTCCTTTCACCCCATAAACAATGATGGTGTTAACTGGAAAATGTACTGTGAATGAGTGGCATGGCATTGTTATAAAAATATTTATTTTATTATGCAAGTGTGTGATATTGTCTTTGTGTGCTTATTATGTACACATTTAAGTCATGCATTTTTTCCTGAAAAACTCATAACGTAAAAATTACCTTTAAATTTTTAATATGAGGATGAAAGATTGTAGTTTTAAAAATAGTTTAAAAAAATACATTTAGATGATCACAACAAAGGATGGTTAAAAAAATGGTTAAAAATCACAAATAACACATCTGATGTGTACAGTATCTCAAAATAAGGTGTGTTAAATATATAGTATATGTAAGAGATGGACAGATAGCATTCGGTAGTATATTGTGTGAAGTATTGCACTGAAAAACAGTGCAGACGGTGATGCTGTCTGGTTCACAGTTCATTCCAAAATGGTTGATCTTCACCAGGGTGTACAATTACCAGGGTAGTGTAGTTTAGTAGTGCAGGAATATGCAAAATAAGAGCAAGAATGTCACATTTCTCTTAATCAGATCTCCACTATTTAGTTATTCATTATACTGTTGGCAGGGCAAACCTGGAGTTCCTGGAAGTTCTGGGGACAGGGGACCTCATGGCGAGCCAGTAAGTGCTGTTCCCCATCTCATGTTGTTCCTTTCCATGCTTTTATAAAGATATCATTACAATCAAAAAAGGCCAGAAGCTGTGTGCTCACCATACCCATGTTCACCTTAAACACCCATCTACCGTTGAGCTTCAAAGCTTCAGAATTAAAGTCCATGAAAGGCACGTTTCAGTGTATGATTTGTTATCAACACTACCTCCACCAGGTGGATACATGGATCGTGTTGAACTTTGTTTACACTGACTGCAGATTATAATGTCAGTGATTGTACTGAAAGTTCATATTTTAGTGCATTTCTCATGAAACATGCAATCATACATATATGACTCACAAAATTACACATGGGCATATAAATGTCTATGGATTAAATAGTTGTTATCTTGTAATTCTCTGACTTTTAATTTTCTTAAAATCATTAAAATCAGTGCTTTCCCAACCAGTTTGCATAATCAGTAATCAGCATACATTTTCCCATATGTAAAAGGTAAGTGAACATTATGAAATTACACATTATATATATTTGTCTATATCACTGACTGTATTAAAATTTTTACTTTGCTGTTTACCACAGTTTTCTAAGGTAAATAGACTCTTTGCCTATTCAGCCAGTTCAGGTTAGGTAGGTTGCTTAAACAGGGATTCCCAAACTTTCTAAGTGCACGGATCAGACAAATAAAAAAGCGTTTAAACTTTATAAGGCGTCCCCCACTGACTTATGGGTTGGGGGGGTTATCATGCTGCATGCTTGCTATGTGACGTTTTAATATAGAGAACATTATACTAGCACAGAATTTGAAATATTACACAGGACAACATAAAAACACAAAGGAAATATTAACTCTCCCTCGGTGTTTCGGAGCCTCATTTGCTAACTTCTCTCTGCACACCACGCACAGGGGGTCAGGGACAGCCATATCTCCAGCTGTCATAAATATGTATTTTAAGTAGTTGTCATATTTTCAACATCTTCCTGTATGGTTGCCTTAGTCCTCGTAATCCACCCAGCTCTTTTTGAGCAGCACCAATACAAAAAAAACTTGCAAATGTATTTTGTTTCTTCATTCAAATTCTAATAAAATGTTTTTATTTGTCACATACATTATCATACACAGTGTGACAATCAGTGAAATGCTTACACGACTGACACCAATTAGAGACAGATTTGTGAAAAAAAAACATGATTCCATCATGACTCCAAATGCTGTCTAGCATAATTTAATTGGGTGTCACTTTTGACCCATAGTATAATTCTCTGTAAAATTTTAAATGTAATTTACAATACAATATGCATTTTAATGAAAAAATTTCAGAATTTCCACACTGCTTACAGTGCTCTCCCAACCAGTTCACAGTCTGACACATATCCCCCCCCCCCATGGTCCAACACCGGCCACAGTGTAGGAAACTATGTCTTAAAAGATAAGCAAAAGTGTCTTATGCCTGATTTGTGTAAGCATGTATTTATTACTAAACTCAGAACAAGGCTTTCCCGTCCTTTCTCTGAACATGTGTCTTTGAACATTTTGGGTCAGCTGTGATTCTAATTCTAAAAATTGCCAGTGCTTGCTCCTGACAATACCTGCAAAGTCACTGAAACTTTTCAGATACCCGTAGAGATCGCTTTACATTTCGTCTCATTAACAAGCTGCACAGTCTTGACTGGCTTAGTGTTACAAGGGGCTGTCTTAACATGTAGTGTGGTTGAGTACACAACATGACCAAAACTGCTTAGTAGTGAAAGAGGTTACTTTTGATATAGAGATATGGAGTGATCATCTTGAATCCTGTAAACTTGGTTGGGCATGAGGGGGTTAGCACATCCCTGTTAAGTTTAGCCAGAGGTAACAAGAAAGTTCCATTTAGAAAAACCACATCAAACGTACATTCTCCAAACTCGTTTATTTCATCAAGCCGTATTCTCCCACACAAACTGCCATGTTTATGTAAATAAATACTTTTAATCACAGAAAACATAAATTATCCTTTGGTTGAGGCCAAGAGGTAAACGTTCTACAAATATACTTTTGACAAGTGTTTAAATCTGGAAAATGTTTAGAAATCAACTTGTTTTTGTTTAATGGACATGACAGTTGATTTGCCCTTTACCTTACATTTCCGTACACTCTGACTGTTGAGTTACTTCCTTGAAGCGCAGGTCTTATTGTAATATTTACAATATTTTCTTTTATCTTGTTTTATAGGGACCTAGAGGACCACCAGGAGACCCAGGACCAGAAGGTGAAATAGGCTTGGAGGTAACAAGTCAATCACATATATAAATCTCTCCACAAGCTTGCATACATGTTTCTGTTTCGATCACCTCTCTGCTTTTTCTAGGGACCTGCTGGAGAAGAGGGAGAGCCTGGTCCAGTGGGAGAACCTGGACCAAAAGTCAGTATGCAAAGAGATCCAGAGCACTCTTTCTTTCACACTGAAAATTACTGTGCAAACATTGAACTTTTCTCCAGATGTAAGCGATTCGGTGTAGTTTCATTTGGCACGCCAGCATTTCCAGTTTGCAGTTGGTATTCAATTGAATGTTGGAAGGGGTAAACCAATTAACCTTAGTGACTTTGAACTTTAGAAGTGGCATTATAGTTGCTGTATGTTGATTTTAACATCTCCCACAGTTATTTTCCTGAGCTTTGCATGCACATCTGTTTCAAAGGTTTCCTCAGCATTGTGCAAAAAGCAACAATCTGCTAAACAACTGGCTATCTCGGGACAAAGACTGCTAGTGGGTCAAAGGGTGAAAAGAGAAGGAAGTAAATCATGTCACAACCAGACAAATGATATTGGTGTGCAGAATGCTATGTCAGAATGCACCGCTTATCACACTTTGTCTCGAATGAGCTACAACAGCTAAAGACCACAAGGAAGTGTGTCTCCATTGGGCGCTGGAGTGTGAAAACTCACCAACTGAGGAGCTGAGATAAGCTCTTTGGTCAGATGAATTCAGATTTTTTTTTGCTTTGTAATGATGGAAGGATAACTCTCTGCCTCTCTGTGCCCTACAGTACGTGCAACCGCTGCACAAGAATTTTATTTTTCCCCTGAGTACATGTGACAAAAAAAAAAAAATCTTTCACCTGGTAGAATCCATTTCCAGATGAGTTTGTGCTCTTCTGAAAGCTAAAGGATGTACAACACACTACTAGATATTTTCTTATAAACTGGTAGTCATGTAGGTGGCCGTATTGGCATGTCCATGTTGGAGTAACTGATATTTATCTATAACGAGATGAGTCTTACCTGTCAACTATTAAATGCTCAGATGTGGAGAGCTCTTAACTGTATTACAGTTAAATATCCTGTGCTCATACTGTATTCTTTAGGGAGAAATTGGACCTCCAGGAAATGAAGGAGAAGAAGGTCCACAAGGAATGAGTGTGAGCATTTTGGACAGCATGCTGTTGTACCTGCTGTGTTTGTCATCCATTGCTTTGTTCTGATTCCAAATGTGATCAACAGGTGGCCCATATGTAGCTGGTCAGGCGTAACATGTTATGTCCGATACTCTGGAGCCTGATTGTATTTCACATTTTTCGTAAAGAATGTTTTTTTATTATTATTCTTGTACATTGAAGAATGTTGAGTGTGTTATTTTGCACAACTATTGGGAAGACACAGAAATCCAATTAAATAAGATTTATCTTAAAATTACACAGAACACAAATTACTTTTGTTTTGTAGGGTCCGCCAGGTCCGCCCGGTGAAGATGGTGTTCAAGGAAAGGATGGTCCGAAGGTAAATGCTAAAGCTTATGTTAAATTTTTTAAGTTAAAATCTAACTTTTATTAAGAACTTGGGAGCACTGGGAGCAAGGCCACGCTGAAGGTAAAAGCTTGGTGGTTCTCTGCCATTTGCTGTACTCGGTGCATGGAAGCCATGTCTCTCTGTTTGAACACCAGGGGCAGAAGGGAAACCGAGGGGCTCCTGGAGAAACAGGAGACAAAGGTGAAGAAGGAGACCCTGGGCCTCCAGGGACACCTGGGGAACCCGGAACACGTGGCTTTCAAGTAAGCATCACAGAGTGTGGTTACCAAAGGCTTCTACAAAACATTGGCAAGAACTTGCAGAGACAGTTTCAAAAGAGCAAAATTTAAAGTAGTACTTTCCAGAAAAATATGTAAGGATTGGAAGATGTTTGTATCAAATTATTGTATAAGTGAGTCCCATAATAACAGTATTTGTAATGTGGAACTGAAACCACAACACTGAGAGAGAGAGAGAGACTTAAGAGGATTTTGCATACTGTGCATGTTGCTGCTACAGCTCTAGATGTGTCTCAGTCAGTAGCAGGACTACAAATGCACAGTTATGCTCAGATGTGTAGCTGCTTTGTATTGCCCCCACAGAAAATGTGTTTACTTAGTTGTGAACACATTTCTGGTTGTTGAAAATGTGAAAGTTTATGGTGTATATAAGTACTGACATCATAGTATGAGCATTTTATTATGGCTATGATTTTTACATAGTTGATGAGGTTTAAATGTATTTCTTATTGTCACAGATAGTCCACTACAGACAGTCTCATGTCAAGCTTGTTTTCTGAAATATGTAAATACCCGCTTTCCAATCTAGGGCCCAGAAGGAAAACAAGGACGCCCAGGAAATCGCGGTCGCCATGGAAAGAAGGTAAATCTGGTTTATAAGTTGCTCACTCACCTTAAAAATAAAAACGTTTATGAGACTTTATTTTAGTTGCTTACGTGTATGGTACTATGAAGTCTCCTGTACATGAATGTAAATGTGTAAATTCAGTCTAAATGTAAGTGTGCATTCAGAGGACTGGCTAAGATACTAGTACTTGATGTCTATCTATCTATATATATTAAGTACATTACATAAATCCAGACAGTATTTTATATGTTTATATGCACCATCTGATCCTAAGGTTAAATTATTATTATTATAGTAATTGTCATCTTTTTGCAGGGAGAGAAAGGACAGCCAGGCCCTGCAGGTGATGTGGGGCCAAGAGGTGATCCTGGAAAGCCAGGTGAAAGGGGTGTGAAAGGTGCCAGAGGAACCAGAGGTCCACCTGTGAGTTCTTACCTCTTCTCACCTCCCTAAAGATACCACAGCAATCAGTGAATTGCATGACTTCTCTTCACTGCCATATTTGCATTATTTCTGGTCTGCTCTTTTACTGATGTCATTTCCCTTGTCGTTTGCTCTTACTGTGTTCAGACTTCCTAGAAGTTGTAATGTCATCATAATTGGTGATGAGGCACCATTTTTGTTTTACTCCAGACCAAATGCATGGTACAAACACATTGACTAAGGATTGACAAAACACCGTGGAACATAAGCAAAAGGGCAATATACTATGGCACCAAAAGGCATGGCCAAATACAAAGAATGGCCTAACAATATGGAGAGCAGCTAGACAGCTAACACTACCAGACTAGAAGGGAACGTTGCTAGAGGAGACTGACACACACATAACGCGACTACCTTACTTCACAAGAACAACAGCCTTCACAAGAGTGACTGAACAACAAGACCAAATAACATCAACAGTCAGGAATGACACAATGGAAGACCCAACATAAACAGTACCAAATAGGATGTACAAAACAGGTGGAAACACTTAACAAAGCGACGTGAAAATGAGACAAGAAAACGAGGGGGCGTGGCCATACACAGCACTACACAGTCTAATCATTACAATGAGGAAAATACTTTTATTTCAAATTTTGTTTTCTGCTTTTTTATTCAAAGGGCTGTACAGTAATGGCTCAGACTGCCATACTGTTTCATGTTGAGAGTCAAGCCTACTTGTGTGTCACCTTTAGGGTCAACCAGGAGTCTTGGGTCCTGAGGGGCAGCCAGGAATTATGGGATATACCGTAAGTTCTGTTTTTTATGCTGTGGTGTGTTTACCAGCTGGAAGACTGTAATTGTGAATCAACAGATGTATGCCAGTGGAATTATTTAGTGTACATTACAAACACTAGCCTGAATGTTAGGCCATATTGTTAGATTAGATTAGATTAGATTGAACTTTATTGATCCCACAGTGGGGAAATTCTCTTGTTATAGCAGCTCACAGGGAAGTGGGATTAAGGTGCAAGAAAACAAGGTGCAAGAATGTTGTGGCTTCATTAAGTTTCTTATGCAGAGTATTGCATATATATCCATTTCTGAACTTGCATACCCATAAAACTCTGAGCTGCAGGGTCATTTTTGCTGAAAGTGAATCCAGTTTGAACTTGTGTAGTGTTTTGTTTGTTGCATTTTTTTCACTGTAATTTCCCCTTGTGGGACAAATAAAGGTTTCTTCTTCTTCTTCTTCTTTTGTACCTTGGGTGTATTTACAGAAGTGCCTGTATGACATTTCCATGATATCGAACACTTTACATCATTATATGTACGTTCAGTGAGTAGTTTAACATGTTCAGCGATGGAAGTGAAACAAGAAAAGACAAGTAAGCAAAACATGGAAAACGTCTTATCAGAAGTATGTGCTTATGTGTGTGACACAGAAGTACACAGTTGCATTCACAAACAATGCCTATCTGATTTTCTCTTCTGCTCAGTCCTGTCCGGTGTTCTGCTCACATCTGCCAATGAAGGAGGGGAAGGAATGTGTCTATACCTCTGATATGTTGATGAATGCAAGACTCTCTTTTCTTCACAGGGTCACATAGGCAAGCCAGGGCCTGTGGGACCACCTGGCCTGAAAGGTGAAAAGGTAATCAGGCTCTGTGGATCATTCACATGTGTGTTTTAAGGCCACTGTCAATCAAAGAAGGGAATGACTTTTTGGCATATACGCTTTGTGTTTAAGAAGGCAACTAAGCATATATTATTTAGGCCAACAGTAAGGGATTCAGGTGTTCTAAAATGCCATGTTACAATTGTTAGTAAATGTTAAAAAATGTTTCTATTTTTAGGGTTCACCAGGAGAAGATAACAAAACCCCCGGACCTCCTGGGCCCTTAGGTGAACCAGTAGGTCATGCTTTCTTTAAACTTTTGATTCCTCAACCTGGCTGATTTCACGGGGCAGTTCTAAATCCTCCAGAACCACTCTTGGAAACAGCATCTGCATTAGCTATTGATGCATTATTTCAGGCTATAAGCATTGACTTGTCACAAGTACATTTGTGCATATACAGCTTTAACATTGACTGCCATAGTGCTGTTTGAGGCCAGGCCACAAATTGTTTGAAAATTTTGATTATAATTTATTGACTACTTTTAGAAGGTTGCTTTGTTGCTTCATTGTGTTTTACGGGTACCAGTGGTCTGCAGAGCTAAAAGTAGATGCAGTGTTCAGTTGTTAGCATGTAAAATGCAGCGCTGGTTTCTGTTGTGCTGTACTCTCCTTTATCCATCACTGAGTGGTAGATTAAGTGTTATGAATACAAGCTAGAAGAAGACAGATGTTGATTGGTGTGCAGATTGTTCTGATGAGCGTTTCTCAGCAGACGCGCCTGTGCTGATGTTTGATTTGTGTTTGGGCAGGGTCCAGCTGGCGAGAGAGGGGAGCGGGGGGAACCAGGCGATGTGGGATATCAGGTAATTACCCATCTGCTGATACCTCTCACGGGTCGTCTGACGGGTGCTTGTGATACAGCAGAAACCACACAGGCAATCCAACATCCCTAGTCATCTGTGGAAAGCACTGTAGGATAGATACCCATCTTACATACACACACACTCACTTGCATACACACATTCACACACACACACACACACACACACATACAGACGCACATGCGCACACACAAGCATGCACACATGGATACACACACACGTACACACATACATGCACATACGCAAGCATACATACATGCAAACACACACACACTCACATTCATGCACACATTCTCACACACACACGCACGTACACCCACGTACACACACCAATTATTGTTGCCGCCAATATATTGATAACTTGGTCTCCTTGTTCACCTCATTTGATTCCTGTTCAAAACCTGTGGGCCCTCTTAAAGAGGGATATTTACAGCAAAGAAAAGCAGTACACATCTCTGAACAGCCTGTGGGCATCTCTCTTGGCTCTTCAGCTGAAGATTGGCATGATCATATAAAAATAGACAGAATCCATGAATATGAGAGTAATACAAGTGTTGGAAAAGAAAGGAGGCTATAAGAGTAAAAAGGTTCTGTTAGCTGTTAAACTGCTGAATGTACTGTATTTGATCATTATTGTTTATAATCCTGTAAATAGACTTTTTTGTTATTAAGTAAACTGAAAAAACATAATTTCCCAGTTGCAGAATAATTGTGCACACTGACTTTTTGCAAAAATCATTATATTTACCCCTTGTGAAATTTACTTCTCCTGAATAGAAAAAATTGGGAATGAATGAATTGATGTTGTGTCTATGAAAATATTTTTTAAATCCACAAAAACACATTTGCATAATAGCTGTGTACATGGTGTATAGGTATTGTTGATGTTTTCTTAAAATAAGCAGACTGTTTTATATCAGTTTGTCATGTACCAGTTTATAGACATTACTAGAATAACAGAACCATCTGAGACTTGTTTTTGTTCTTTCTGTGAAGTTTTTCTGTAAAACATCCTTTTATCAAAATGTGGGACAGTGTTCCTGCTATCGCTGCTTCTCCTTTACTCTGTAATGGTTTCGTAAGAGCAGCAGTACGTGTTGCTGCACAGCCTTTACTGTGCTCTGTTTTCACTGTAAGAGCAGCAGTACGTGTTGCTGCACAGCCTTTACTGTGCTCTGTTTTCACTGTAAGAGCAGCAGTACGTGTTGCTGCACAGCCTTTACTGTGCTCTGTTTTCACTGTAAGAGCAGCAGTACGTGTTGCTGCACAGCCTTTACTGTGCTCTGTTTTCACTGTAAGAGCAGCAGTACGTGTTGCTGCACAGCCTTTACTGTGCTCTGT
>JABJVR010015779.1:0-41765 GCA_025773905.1 Chitala chitala | reverse complement strand
AGCATTACAGTAATCTAATCGACTGTAGACAAATGCATGTATAATTTTCTCTGTATCTTCCGCATTAAGAAAACGGCGAAGTCTAGCAATTGAAGCATGGTACTGTGATAGGTTGCCATCTGTGCAATTAGTCCATCTGTGAAATTTCCTCGCTATTAAATATTCCACCATCAACTGTTAGTGCTATTAGAACAAAGTGGAAGCAACTGAAATGACAAAAACTCAGCCACAAAGGGGTAGGCCATGTAAAATGACAGAGCGGGGTCAGCACATGCTGAAGCGCACAGTGCGCAGAAGTCACCAACTGTCTGCAGAATTAATAGCTACAGACTTCCAAACTTCATGTGGCCTTCAGATTAGCACAACAACAGTGTGTAGAGAGCTTCATGGAATGGATTTCCATGGCCGAGCAGCTGCATCCAAGCCTTACATCGCCAAGTGCAATGCAAAGCATCGGTTGTATTGGTGTAAAACACGCTGCCACTGGACTCTAGAGCAGTGGGGACATGTTCTCTGGAGTGACGTATCATGCTTCTCTGTTTGGCAATCCGATGGACGTGTCTGGGTTTGGTGGTTGCCAAGAAAACGTCACAATGCAGTCAGGCAATTACCAAGTGTAAAGTTTGGTGGAGGGGGGATTATGGTGTGGGGTTGTTTTTCAGGGACTGGGTTTGGCTCCTTAGTTCTAGTGAAGGGAACTCTTATGGCGGCAGCATACCAAGACATTTTGGACAATTTAATGCTCCCAATTTTGTGGGAACAGTCTGGGGATGGCCCCTTCCTGTTCCAACACAACACTGCACACCAGTGGTAAAGTTTAAACTGATTTGTCATCCATAACTGTTTAGACTGCCTCAGTTAATTAAGGTAATCTTGTAAAACTCTCACTTGCATATCTTGTTTTATGAAATGATTAATGTAAAATGTTAAAATACACTCAATTCCAAAAATAATAAATTCATCTCCATATAATATGCTGCATAATAAATATAAAAATTATAAAGATAATTAGGACATCCCCTCCTCAAGCTGCCACCTTAAAGTATTGGAGGGGTTTGAGTGCCCGAATGACCCTAGGAGCTATGTTGTCGGGGGCTAAATGCCCCTGGTAGGGTCACCCAAGGCAAACAGGTCCTAGGTGATGGGCCAGACCAAGAGCAGTTCATAAACCCCTTGTGAATCTCAAAAAATCAAGGACTGTCACCCGGAATGGTGTTACCGGGGCCCCACCCTGGAGCCAGGCCTGGGGATGGGGTATGCAGGTGAGTGCCTGGTGGCCGGACCCACACTCACGGGACCCGGCCGGGCTCAGCCCGAAATGGCAACGTGGGCCCACCCTGCTGTAGACCCACCACCTGCAGGAAGGAGCATAAGGGATCGGTGCATTGTGGATTGGGTAGTAGTTCTGAGGGGAGGCCTCGGGGACCCAATCCCTGGACAATGAATCTGGCTATTGGGACATGAAATGTTACCTCGCTGGGGGGGAAGCAGCCAGAGCTTGTGTGGTTGAGCGGTACCAGCTAGAGGTAGTCGGGCTTGCCTCCACGCACTGCCTGGGGTCTGGAACCCAACTCCTGGAGAGAGGCTGGACTCTCTTCTATTCTGGAGTTGCACATGGTGAGAGGCAACGGGCTGGGGTAGGCTTGCTCATAGCTCCCTGGCTCTGCTGCCATGTGTTGGAGTTTTCCCCCAGTGAATAAGAGGGTTGCCTCCCTGTGCCTTCTGGTAGAGGATAAGTCTCTCTCTGTTGTTTGTACCTATGGGTCGAATAGCAGTGCAGAGTACCCGGCCTTCTTGGAGTCCCTGGAAGGGGTGCTGAAAGGTGCCCCGACTAGGGACTCCATTGTTCTACTGGGGGATTTCAATGCCCATGTGGGCAATGACAGTCATACCTAGAGAGGCATAATTGGGAGGAACAACCTCCCCGATCTGAACCCGAGTGGTGTTTTGTTATTGGACTTCTGTGCCAGTCACTTGTTGTCCATAACAAACACAATGTTCAAGCATAAGGGTGTCCACCAGTGCACGGGGCACCAGGACACCCTAGGACGGAGGTCGATAATTGACTTTGTGATCGTGTCATCTGACCTCTGGCCATGTGTCTTGGACACCCGGGTGAAGAGAGGGGCAGAGCTGTCAACTTATTACCACCTGGTGGTAAACTCAATCTGATGGCTGAGGAGGAAGCTGGACAGACTTAGCAGACCCAAACATATAGTGAGGGTTTGTTGGGAACGACTAGCACCCTCTGTCAGAACCGTCTTCAACTCCCACCTTGAACATGAGTCCGAGTGGACCATGTTCTCCACCTCCATTGTCAATGCAGCTGTAAGGAGCTGTGGTCATAAAGTCTCTGGTGCCTGTCGAGGCAATCCCAGAACCTGGTGGTGGACACCAGAAGTAAGGGATGCCGTCAAGCTGAAGGAGGAGTCCTATCAAGCATGGTTGGCTTGTGGGACCCCTGAAGCAGCCGACGGGTACCAGCAGGCTAAGCAGGCTGCAGCCTGGATGGTCGTGGAGGCAAAAACCCAGGTCTGGGAGGAGTTTGGTGAGGCCATGGAGGAGGACTTTCGGTTGGCCCCAAGAAGACTCTGGCAAACTGTCCAGTGCCTCAGGAAGGGGAAATGGGGCTCAGCCAAAACTGTTTACAATGGAGGTGGGGAGCTTGACTGGGGATATTGTCGGGTGATGGAAGGAATATTTTGAGGATCTCCTCAACCCCGCCAACACGCCTTCTGTAGAGGAAGCAGAAGCTGAGGATTCGGAGGATGATTCATCCATAACCCAGGCTGAAGTCACGGAGGTAGTCAGCAAACTCCTCAGTGTCAGGGCACCGGGGTGGACGAAATCCACTCTGAGTACCTTAAGTCTCTGGATGTTGTTGGGCTGTCTTGGCTGACATGCCTCTGCAACATAGCATGTCGGTTAGGGGCAGTACCTCTGGACTGGCAGACCGGGCTGGTGGTACCTCTTTTTAAGAAGGGGGACTGGAGGGCGTGTTCCAACTACAGAGGGATCATGCTCCTCACCCTCCCCGGGAAAGTTTATGCCAGAGTTCTGGAGAGGAAAATCAGACCAATAGTCGAACCTCGAATTCAGGAGGAGCAATGCGGTTTTCGTCCCGGTCATGGAACACTGGAGGGTTCATGGAAGTTCACCCGACCAGTCCATGTGCTTTTGAGAAGACATTCGACCGTGTTCCCCGTGGCATCCTGTGGGGGGTGCTCTGGGAATATGGAGTCAGGAGCTCTCTGCTAAGGGCTGTCCAATCACTGTATGACCGGAGCAGGAGTTTGGTTTGCATTGCTGGTAGTAAGTCGGATCTATTCCTGGTGCATGTTGGACTCTGGCAGGGCTGGCCTTTGTCACCAGTTCTGTTCATCATCTTCATGGACAGAATTTCTAGGTGCAGTCAAGGGCTGGAGGGAGTCTGGTTTGGGGACCAAAGGATTTCATCTCTGCTTTTTGCCGATGATGTTGTCCTGTTGGCTTCACCAGGCCAAGACCTTCAGTGTGCACTGGAGTGGTTTGCAGTTGAGTGTGAAGCAGCCGGGATGAGAATCAGCACCTCTAAGTTCGAGGCCATGGTTCTCGACTGAAAAAAGGTGGTTTTCCATCTACAGGTTGAAGGAGAGATACTACCTCAAGTGGAGGAATTTAAGTATCTTGGGGCCTTGTTCACGAGTGAGGGAAAGATGGAGCGTGAGATTGACAGAAGGATCAGTGCAGCGGCAGCAGCAATGCGATTGATGTACAGGCCTGTTGTGGTGAAGAAGGAGCTGAGCATAAAGGCAAAGCTCTCGATTTACCAGTCAATCTACGTTCCTACTCTCACCTATGGTCACGAGCTTTCGGTCATGACTGAAAGAATGAGGTCTCGGATACAAGCGGCTGAAATGAGTTTCCTTCGCAGGGTGGCCTGGCACACCCTTAGAGATAGGGTCAGGAGCTAGGTCACCAGGGAGGAGCTCAGAGTAGAGCCGCTACTCCTCCACATCGAGAAGAACCAGTTGAGGTGGCTTGGGCATCTGTTTTCGTTACCCCTGGGATGCCTTCCTGGGGAGGTGGTCCGGACATGTCCCACCAGGAAGAGACCCCGGGGAAGACCCAGAACATGTTGGAGGGACTATGTCTCCCGACTGGCCTGGGAATGCCTTGGCGTCCCCCCGGAAGAGCTGGAGGAGGTGTCTGGGGAGAGGGAAGTCTGAAGGTCACTTCTTAGACTGCTGCCCCCACGACTTGGCCCTGGATAAGCGGCAGAAAATGGACGGATGGATGGATGGATGGATGGATAATTAGGACATGCTCAGTTCTATGTTTTCGTAAACATCAAGTCCATTGCAACAGTAAAGGTAGGAATTATACAGTTTTTACTTACTGCAGTGAGGAAATGTGTCAGGGTACTAGCAATAAACAGTCAGAATGTAAATAATAAAGTGTAACATGAATGTGTTTAAAGTGGGATGTAAACCAAAGATTTCTGAAACACTGTAAAATGTGGGGATACATAAAGTAAGAAAGAACAGGAGTGTGGGGAGTTTTACCATTTAAGTGTGATAACAGCTGTTCAAAGACTGTTCTGCTTTGGAGAAACTGTTTGTATAAACTGTCTCTCAAAGAGACAAGTAAATAAAAAAAAAAATTAGATGTAAACTGCTGTCTCGTGTATGTCCCACATGTCCCACACGAGCTGCAGAACACTGTCACTGGTGAAGTCACAGCTGTATGTTAACCCAGACTCATCCACAAAGTTAATGCTGCTAGTGTTTTATCTGACATCATTAGCCAAATGATACAACAATGTTGTCAAAAAATGTCCTAGCAGAGTCTCGTAAATCTTTTGTTAACATTATTATGACTATTGTCAGTGAAGAGATGGGGTGTTGCTATGACACAGCACACTCCCATAACCACTTACCCAGTTCAGGTGACAACATCAGGGCTTGTCATGAGAAGCTGAAGATTTACACACACATATTCACAGGTGTGACCCTGGAGGTGGTGAGGTGGTGACATGTGCGATCCAGAATGTCAACATGCATTTATGCTACACTTCTGCTACCTCCCAGGCCGTGATGACAGCTGTTGTGCTTAGAGAGAGAGCACAGTACCTGACGGTGGCATTGCCTGCAAAAGATCTCGAGGAGGGGAGTGTGTGTGCAGGCAGGGCTCATCAGTTGATGTGCAGAGCTATTTGTCGACAGCACTATACCAAACACTCGGTGGTAAACTGAAAATGTGACGCTCACCTGCCATAGCTGCCTCTGTGTGTGTACACAAGGAGATGCCTTTGGGAAAGATGTGTTTAATCTAAACTGTAAAGCAAAGTCATTCCAATTTCAATGTGTTGCGGGACTGTGGAACTTGTATAGAAAGTTTGATCTCCTAAAGCTTACCTCCTACTCCAAACCATTTAGACTGATTGACACAGAATGAGTTATACTTACAATGATTAATGCTGGACATAGGTGACAATGATAATGCCCATTCCTGATTTACCGTATGTTGTAGGAGAATAAGCAACAAATGTTTGTCCTCTTTTTATCACTTGCTGTTAGTTATGCAAAACAAAATCCAAGTTATTATATAATTTTTTTTTTTTTTACTTTGCAAATTTAGTTGAAAACTTAAATATTTTTCATATGTTCATATGACTAGCAGATTTTTAAAAGCTGATTGAGGAGGCAATATTGATGCACACACTTTTAATATACAATTAAAATGCAATATAATAAAATGAGACTGATGACATTTATAGTGACTTTCGTTTTCTATTTTTTTTAGTGCTTGTGTCATATGTCAAGGCACACAAATGTGATTATATAGAGCATTTGCTCATTTACAATATTTGCTCTGTGGAACTGAGAATACATCTGTGTTTGCTGATGACAAAACAGATTTACATTTGGAGATGTAGTATTGATGTGAAAATTAACCTTTCATGTGGCAGAATGGCTGGAAACAGGCAGAATGGTCATTCTTAATTTGATGTTAATAACTGGAAAATTAGCTTTCATTATGAGACCTTAACCGTTATAAAGGTAATAAGCACAGGTGAAAGCAGGATAAAAATAAGTCCACTGACATGATGTTTGACAATGATGCAAAAGGGTTCAATGAGTGCTCTGGCGTTACACAGTGAGAGCTCTGGCGTTACACAGTGAGAGCTCTGGCATTACACAGTGAGAGCTCTGGCTTTGCTCAGTGTGGCGTTATTCACAACTGAATTATTGCTATTGTACACATTGATTTTACATTTGAAAGATACATCAGGAACATCTTTAACTGAGATTTCACCTTTAAAATGCATACATATATGCATACATAACATTAAAACTAAAATTGATTTTTCAGGCCATTTTACATTGTACAGATTAAACTATGTGTTTATGGGCTGATATGCTGACTCAAATGCTATGAGTTTGACTCCAGGCCTCAGTATTGTGTGTGTACAATTAATATACATGTATTCTTCACAGGTAAGCATGGAGTTACTTCTGGATGACAGGTCTCTTCCCACAGTCCAAAGGCATGTAGTTCGAGTGAATGTCTGAATAAATTACCCAAAATGCACAGCGTGCCTGGGTGCCGTATGATGGGCTTCCTGTCCAGAATGTACTCTGCCAGAGTATTTTGCCTGACATAGAAGCTATCCCTAGCACTTATCCTGACTTTTATAAGCAGTTGGAAAATTAAGAAATTATTTATGTACGTATTTATTTGTGTGGTAAACTGCCAGTACACAGTTAGCATTTACGTGGATGTACATTATCAAAATCCCGGTTGTGAATGAATGTGAGAATACTCCCCACCTCTCCACTCCCAACATGTCCTAGAGACACCCTCTGGGTCCTGTCTGGCTGGATGGTCAGGATAGGGCTGATATTTATTTATTTATTTATTTTTATCGAATGGAGGCCAGACTATTTTATCCAGTTCAGCAGTTACTGGAAACAACTTCCACAGAAGGGACTATCCAGGAATTTACTGACTGAATGTAGTGGCTTACCAATGATTTTCACAGGAAGGGAGAGTAAAGTGTGATGTGGGTGAGAACTACACAGGAAGGGAGAGTAAAGTGTGATGTGGGTGAGAACTACACAGGACTATAGACTACAGGCTTAAGGAGCAATACATGGCAGAAAAATGCTGTATCTACACACCAATTGTTGCTGTGTGGCTTTACCTTTAACTTCAACCATCAGCCTGCTGTTAATTCTGTAACTTCCTGTACAGCTCTTTGAGACAACTTGTTGCAAACGGTGCCAAGTTGAAATAAACTGAATTGAGTTGAATGTGATATGTGCCTCATTTGTTTTATTTATTGTTCATTGATTAATGGCTTTTTGCCAGCGTATTTCTGCCACTTTTGTTGTGTTTCTTGAAATAAATTCCATGTTCATTGTATATTTATTCAAAGTAGTTGAAATCTAATTGAATCTAGAGTTCAAACATTATCAAAGAACAGACTGTTTTTTGCTTTTTCAGCACGGTCATTGCACTGAACTGAGGAACCCAAATGAACTTGGCTACCCTGAAACTGGTAGTGTCAATCAGCAGGAAAGTGAACCGCTGGATAAAAATAGTTTGCACCTTTGACCAAATACTATAATGTATACAGTGTAGTGGTGCATATTGCAGTGAAAGAATGTACGTGTCACGCCCAGTAATTAGCAACTGCCAGCCCTGCAGAATTACGGTTCAGAGCTTAAAACAATCAGAAAGACAGTTCAGTGCGAAGTATTGAGACCTCATG
The DNA here is from genome assembly GCA_025773905.1 of Chitala chitala. Classification (NCBI taxonomy): domain Eukaryota; kingdom Metazoa; phylum Chordata; class Actinopteri; order Osteoglossiformes; family Notopteridae; genus Chitala; species Chitala chitala. The sequence goes on along the minus strand of JABJVR010015779.1, from coordinate 34,009 downwards.
TGCCATACCAAGTGTTTCTGCGATTACCTGTCTTGTGTTCTTTTTTCCCTGTGTTTCCTCCGGTCCCTGTTCCTGCCCTGGTCCTCCACCTCCTGTGCTCTCCACGCTTGTTTTCGACCACCTCTCTATTGAATGCCCCTGATATTACCTTTTTGTGAAAATAAAGACATCTCCTCTACACATCGGGATCCTACCTCTTATTCTGTGTTTGCGAACGTTACAGTATGCATGTTTTTGAATCTGTAGTTATTAAAGCCACAATAAATAAAGGAAGAATTTATCTTAGCAAAGCTGATGCACTGTTTTAGTCTTTCTGTAGATGTAGTGAAATTGGGAGAAAAAAGCACAAATGTAACTTTGATATGAAGCAGTTTAACATTTCATTAGCACCAGTTCAACTGTAACTTTTGAAATAAATGTAAGATATATTTAAACTGAAATTCAAAAGTAACAGGCCTTTAGGTTTTCACAATAATAAACCCCTTTGTAAAAAAATAAAATAAAAAACTCAGTTATTTAGTGTTAATGTATTAAAAAAAAAAAGGTTAGTGTCAGGACACACCAGATTGCAAAAGGCACTTGAAAATCAATATGTTGTTTGCTTCTGGACAAAAGATAATGTCCATTATGAATTCCCAAGTCAGCTGTGTTTTAATAGGTTTATGATACCCCAGATGTGTACTAACAACTGCTTAGGGAGACAGCACTAATAGTTTAATTAGTGCTTTTCTCTGATGGATACAAAGTGTATGTCATATAGAAATTGTCTGGAACGACTGAAACTACAGCAGAGTGGTGTTTTTGGATGTCTCTGTGGCAGCTGGAGCCCCATGGTGAGGTGTCATGTTTCTATGAATAAAACACAGCAGATGTTGCACTCATTCTTCCAGTGCTCATTACACTGCACTGTTAGGTTACAGTTTACCTGCAGTATCTCCTTTATTCTCTCCAGGTCTACACTGAGTGCCAACTTTTAATTATTGAACATATTCCTTTCTATTTTTATACAATATTTCCATGTTATAAATCATATTAACAACTGAGAGATAACATCATATAAGATCTAAATCTCAGGCATCTCAGGCATCCAAAAACTGAGGTAAGATGAATGATACTATTGGCTGAATTGTAGTGTTGTAGAATGTATTGTGACATCCACAGTATACCATGAGGCCATGACCAAGCCTACCACCTTGCGCCCTTTGCCTATATACTGTACCTGTCCCTCCTCCCTGCCCTTAGGAACCTTTAAATGCTTTTGTTGACATGCTTGTATTCAAACCAGACTTCTTTTGTGTGGCTTAAGTATGTCACTGCTTCTCTTCAACCACAATGTCTTGTCATCGGTATGCAGTTACAACAAAACATAAATGTTTTTGGCGCTAATTGATCCTTGTAAATAATGTCAGTGCTTTCTGCATATTCATTGTATTGTGGAAAGACAATTTCAATTCTGCATGAACCCCTTTTTTTTTATCCCCATGAATTACTATATTTTAAAGTTATCCAATACCAACTGGCAGATGTCCTTCTAGATATTCAACCAACCAAGCAACCAAATTTAATTAATAACTGGGTTCAGTTACAAATGCCACACACTGGCCTGATTACTATCAGTCCCGTTGAAGTAAAACATTACTTACATATAATTGTTTCAGGAACATGAAGTAAAGTCAAAAGCTGCACAACAACAAGCAGCGCATTGTGCTGTGACAAAAACAAATTCCAGATTACCTGAAGAAAAATACTGAAATACATCAGTCTTTAAAGAGTTACAAAGGAAAATATATCTACCATAAATCCTAAAGAATATCCGATATAATCAATACATGATTTCAAATTCAAGTTCAGTTGGATCAGGCAGCAAGACAACAATCCAAAATACAAGTAGTCCACTTCAGACTGGCTCAAAGCACACATAAAATAAGGTTGTAGAACAGTCTGGTCAGAGTGTTTACTTGAACCCCAGTAATAATTGACATTCTGACAGGACCTTAAATGGACAGTTTATGCTCAAAAACCTCCCAACGTGGATGAATGAAAACAACTGTACAAAGAAGAGCAGGTGAAATTCCTTTATAGACTCATATCTAATTATTGGAAGTGTTTGGTTTTAGTTGCTACCACTAAAGGTGGAGCAGCTAGTTATAGTGTTGACCTTTTTTTTTTCAATAAATGTTACTTAAATGTTTTTTTTTTTCTCCCATGTTCTTGTCATTTTCTAAATGAAACTCTAAATTTGTTTAGTGTGAAAAACATGCAAAAATAAAATAAATCAGGAGGGGGCCAAATATTTAGTTGTCCTGGCCACATGTCATCTTGGTACTTGTGTTCTGCTGCAAAATGTACTCTGTCTTTCTTTATATATTGTAGCACAGTGCTGTTGCAGTGCAGTTCAGATCACTGCTATTCTTTCCACTGCTGGAAACAACCTGTAAGAGGTGAACGAATCCTCAGTGGAATGGTATTGCTTCAGTAAATGTATTGCATTTGTGCATTTTTTTTGTATTTAACATCACAGATTTTAAAGTAAGTTGTTACATTAATGGTTCATTTTTCTGAAAAACAAAAGGCTGTTTAGAAACGTGAAAGGATTTATATATGGCAGACAATTAGGAGCTAAGTAGAGTAATTAAGGCAGTAGAACAGGTTGAAATGAAAAGTGGCGTAGACAGTGTCCCCTGGGGAGCAGCCGGGGATCAGCGCTGAGACACCTGTTCAGAATCCTCACTCTGCACACGATCATTCTCCTGGGCCCTCTTTCAGTGCATGCAACACCTCCCTCTGGTACAGCGTTATTAAGAATGCAGACATAGTGAGGAATGGCTCACCCTTTATTCATTTCCTTTTACAACAGGTACCTTTCAGGCTCCAAATTCTGTGTGTAAGCAGAAATCTGCCTCCTACAGCCCATTTTATTATTCTGTTCAGGATCACTGTGTAGTGTCAAATTTTTTCTGCTTCTAAGAAAAGTCAGTGACACAGTTGTTAATATTCCATCCTTCTGCCCATTATCAAACCACTTGTCCTGTGCAGAGTCACAGTATTGTTAATATTCTAATTACGTCAATATAGAAGAACTACCTAGAGGCCAATTTGGAAGTGCAAATTGTTTAATTTACATATCTCTTGAATTAGTATGTCTTTTGAAATACCTTGTTGTTTTATCTGGGCTGGCTTCAGGATCATATCTTCATTAAAACAAGTTGCAGAATTACCGCAGAACTGACTGCTGTTGCTATCTCTGCACTATATACGGGAAGCACATAATCAGCCATGTTGAGCATGCATGTAACAGCTTCACAGTATTAAAACATTCTGACACAGGTGAGAGTAAAGCGCCCATCAGCAGCACGCATAAGCAATGTATATGAGCGCTACAGCGGTGCTGGACTCCCTCCATAGTCCGTCCATCTCCTGTGGAGTCCAGTTTGTTTGGGTCTCAACGTCATGTATTCATCAGCATTAGCTCATCATGGCTGAAGCTCCTTGGCAGTCCTGCACTGCCATAATCTTTGGAGCTGGTTTTGTCTTCCCAGGTCCTGTGTGATTTTGTACACACAGAATAGTATTACTGCATTCACAACCCCCCATTTACAGTGTTGCAAAATTATTCTTAGAGAGGCAAAAAGGAACATAAATTCATTAGTACTTTATTATACCAATGTTTTGTTTGTAGGCTATTTACTGGGTGATTATGAAAATGAATACAGGCACAAATTGTTAATTTCCATATTGCCAACAGAGCTTAAGATGTGTGTTCTATGTGCTGTTTTGGATTTTGCAGCATGAGCCCCAGTGCAGAATATGCAGCCCAGTAATGAACTCCATAAAGGGATGAATACTGTACTCTTATGAGCTAAACAAAGCACGAATACTGTACTCAGTTGAGAAAGCAATATAGCTCGAGTAATGTACTCAAGGGATGCATAAGCAGGAATACCTTAATGCCTTTATGATTTCATAATTATTCTAAAGTTAGTAATAGTGATAATTTAATATTTATTTATAAGGATAATGTAGGGACGCCTTTGTGGAGACTGCCTTAGTCTACCACTGGGTTTCCAGTTCAGTCTCTGTTTAGCTGAGCTTTGTTCCAATAGTGTTTAGTGTTCCCCTTGTTGCATGTCTCACATCTCATGTTATTACTTTGGATCCACATATAAGGCAGTCCTTGGACACTGTGTCTGCACACAGGTTCTTTGCTCCCTGTAGCTACATAGGGATAAATCTTGAAGAAGGTGAGTCAAGCTCTTCTTCATAGAGTTAACTTGATAATGGTTGCTATACAACATCCTTTGCGCTACAATAAAGAAACCACAGTGGATGGCTTAAACATTGTAATTATCTTTGGCATTGTGTAGCAGAGACAATGGGATGTAAACAGGACAAACACAGCCCTTAAAAATCCTAAACATTACACATAACTGGTCAAATTAAACAGCTTTAAAATGAACTTTATTTTAAAAAGTAGTACAGTAGCACCCCCATACCAGCTGATCCGGTATCCAATGGTACACTTAACCATAGTATTAACACTATATTGATAATGTTACTGTAAACACTGAAGATCAGTACTGATTGAAATTGCAAAATAAATAAATAAATACACAAACAATTTCCTCAGCCAAAAGTGGATATAAATGCCAAATAAATGAATTAATGTTTATTGAGGATGTGTTTTGATTATCTTGTAGCTCTGCATTAATAACAAGAGTCTTTCAGCCTTTTTCTTTGTCTGTTTAGATATATGAAGAGAACAGAGTTCTCCTGTGTGCCAGCAGGCAGTGGCTGACCTTTCCACTAACAAAGAAAAGTGACCCACAGACTGTAATATGCAGTGCAGCTTCAAAACTTTGTCTTCCCTTAGATAATTTGGTAAAAATAAAATAAATAATAAAATATTAAAGGTCATGAAAAATGCAAGTGACTAAATAACTGAAGACTGTAATTAGTTTTTTTTTTTTCATAAATATAAAAAAGTGGTGGGCATCATTTTGCAAAGGAACTTAGAGTACTGTAACGTTCAAACTAAATAGAAAACAACCAGTACATTTAATTAATTTCATAAGCAGTCAGAACACAAGAATTATTATTATTATTATTATTTACAATAGCTATCATTAAAAGTAGGTAAACATGGACTTCATTTCCATATTGTTTGAAAATCTGCAGTTTTTTGGCTTGCACTTAAATTCTATAATCCTATACGACACAATTACCCATAATACCAAAGATGTTAAATTTCAGCATACTGTAACCCTACAGAACAACTGAAATGTATACAATATCTGAAAACCAAAGACAGCTTGTGAATCTGCATTCATTCACAGTGAAATTATATACATGGACACATACTTTAACCAGCCGCTTATTCTTTTGCAGGGACAGGTGGTTTGAAAAGTAAACCAGGCAGCCTAGGGTTCAAGGCAAAACCAAACTGGACAGGGACCCAATCTGTCGCAAGACACACACACACACACCCTGTTTACCTATCCCAGATATTTCCAGATCATGTAAGGAAATTGGAGAACTCGAAGTGTTGAAAGTCAGGTTTGAATACACTACCTTGGAGGTGTGAGGCAACACTACTGCTTACTGAGTCACCATGCTGCCTACTAATTTATTAAATCTATTCATTACTCAGCTGCTTATTGTGCTCAGGGTTGCGGGTGGCCTGGAGCCTATCCCAGGCAGCCCAGGGTGCGAGGCAGATGACACCCTGGATAGGGTGCCAACCCCTCACAGTTATTTACTGTAGCTGTGCAAAAATTATTTTCTCACAATATTTTATATTTTCTCAAGTATACTCATTCATTTAGTTATGAACCATTCCATATACGTTAGAGTCCAACAACAATGTTAGAAGCAAATTTGACTATTGTGTCACAACACCAGTCATCCTATGCACATCATTGTGAGAAAATGTCTTTTCTTGAAAAAGGTTACTGAATTTGATTAAATGGTCTGTTTGAATTTGCTGACACATTCTACCTTAAATTTTCCCTTATGACACTTTCTCCTCAACTTGACAGTTAGAAGTCAGATGATGTAATAAAACTCACATACCATTATATTTTTTCAAATTGCATGTATAACATACTTTTCAGAGAAGCATTATTGTAGCACAGAACAGAGATAAGAAAAATATTTAGGAAATTGCAATATGTAGTTTTATAACCTATCTACATAAAACCCTACAGGCCAAATAGACCCAGAACATTAACTTTCATTTGTAGTCCTTATTATTTTCAAAAGACATTATGGTGTTTGATCAGTAAATGTCCCAATATTTTTAAAAGGGGAATAGAGGACAAACCTTTAAAGAAATGCTAGACACTTACAACTGACAACATTTTGTGTGAACATCCTTGTGAATGCTTGCATTGAGGATTTCAGTTTTCATTTTGTCATGAGGAGCTGTGATGTTGAAATTCCGGTGTTGTCCCTGCCATGTTGCAGCTGGTGCTTATGGCCAGTGTTTGATATTTAAACAACAAAAAGGCCTAAACATCACCTCCCCGGCACAGAAGTGTTCACCTGGATGTAATTACAGCAGGTGTGTTTGGGTATTTTGGGCAAATAAGGGCCACTCAGAGGTATTAATGAGTGGTCCAGGAGCTGGTGCCTTGCTTCTTAACCCTTTATCATTCATAGAAACCATTTTATTGACCCAATTTATTAAAAATTATTAACATATCCTCCCATGCTTTCAACAACTGAAGGTAACTCAGAGCTAACAAAAATAATTTTATAACTTATTTATATCACTGAATGTTAAAAGGTTAAGTCAATGAAATGTAACTGTCACTGAGGCATTTCTTTTTAGAAACTAAATCAGTGTATATCATCTAACATGGAGTTTATAAAAGCTGAAATGTTTTTTATGTACGTATTGTTCCCATGCACTTTACACCTTGAATTAAATAAGCATTTGCTTAACATTTACCTCCTGCTTTTAGAAACGAATGGCTTATTTTAACTTATGTAATCACACAGTTATTGGAAGAGAGGTCCTTACATTCTTAGACACAATTTGGGCACAAAAAATAAAGTAAAATGAATATGTTTATATTAATATTTTTTCCATATCCATGCATTTCTACAAAGCAATAAGTCACATTCCAATGTCTTTGGCTAAAAGATATCAGCAGAGTCTGGACATTAATGGGTACACAGTAGCTCCTGTGAAGAATCACACAGATGCCCTCTATAGGCTGGTAATGGTAAGGCAGCCTGGCAGAATACCAGCTTTAACCACATTTCTCAGACCATTAGTGATTGTCCTGGCTAACATCTCTCGTGTGAGGCCCTTGTTATCAATTGTCTCACTAAGAATGTGCATGAAGAGATTCTTTTGGCTCAATTCCCCAATTCATGCCTCAGGCACTTGTTTTACAGCCCATTCCTGCTGCCAGAGCGTTTGGTCCCTGTTGTTGTCTTGGCACTTTTTCACTAAATATGCCCCATTCTCATTGGGAAGTGGCAGAGACCTTCATCTTACAAAGCTGGACAATCTGGACACACATCTACAAGTCTATTTCAAGGAAAGGATGCAGGATGAAGAGTCAGGACTAACTAATAAGAAACAGTGATTAAAGAACTACATGAACAAGAAAAGAACAATGCTGTTTACTTCTAAATAGGGAATTGTGAATTTTTAGTTGTGGGAGAATGTGCTTTACTGAAAGATCCTATGTAAAATATGTTGCCTGAAATGTAACCTGTAATTAACTGAAACAAATTAATTCAGAATCAAACAATTCGTGCTTACAAAAAACTAGCACATCTCTTTTATACTAGCTGTTTATATAAAGGTGTTCATCTGAAAATTACAGGAAGATAATATATAATTACACTTCTGGAAAACACTGACATAACCCTGGGAATCATTTTTATATGATAAACATTAAAAACGTATTTTATTATATCTTGGTCACTAGTTCATCCTGACATATAGACATAAATTTAGTAATTGTACTCTTGGTCAAATCCTTTATACTGTAAGTTGTATGACCAACTAACCATTTTCTGTTATGTGTTAATAACCATTTTTGTGTTTTGAACCATGCCAGTCACAATTTTTTTACAGCCGTACCAAATATGCTTCATGGACATTGAACTATTAAAAATGATACACGACTAATTCTCCTTGGTAGAAGGTAGCATCACCTGCTCATGCTGCTAATCAATACTGCAGCTATGCGAGAGGCACTCATTCGATAAGGCATATGAGGGATTCCACAGGGATGCTGTACCATGTTGACACCAGGCCTTGTCAATTAGTTCAGAATTCAGGCAGGTTTACAAAAACCACATCAGATGAGGGGCCAAATATTTCAAGATATTGTGACATATTAGTACCTTTGAGCTGTTTATTTAGTCAATTCCAATGTCCACATGGGACATTGAAGAGCAGGGGTGGTAGCAGAGGTGTGGTCACATGCCATCTTACTAGCCATTTGGCATGAAATTAAATTACACTTTACTGATGGGCTAATGATAATGATATTATAACAATGATAATAACGATGTTTCCATAAATATTAAAATTACTTAGAAATAATGAACAGGGCAGCAAAAATGACTCAGGGGTTGCACCTGGCCTGCAGGCCTCCAGCTGAGTAGCCCTGTCATAGAGCATCAAGGTTCCTCTGTGGGGGATTCTACAGTTGATCTCTTGACAAGCTCCTCCCATAGATGCTTGGTAGAGGTTTGAAATCTGGCCAACATGGTGTCCAGGATATTATGCTGAAGTCACTGTCATGCTCTTTAATTCTTTTGTGCACATTCTTAACAACATGGCAAGGGGCATTATCCTGCTGGAACCACCCATGAGGCATCAGCATAGACAGTCATCAGTAGCCTGAAGCATTCAGAGTGGTCCAGAGGGGTCAGCTCTTCCAAGGGTTCTCAGGAAAACATTCCCCACTACCATTGCCTGTCTGTCTCCACTAAACCACATATCAGGGTGATGCTTTTGACCATTGCTTAACTGAGCCTGTATTCTGCACAACTGGAAGCATGATTCCTCAGAACAGGGACCCTCTTTCAATCATCAATGGTCCAATGCTTCTGCTCAGAGGCAAAATAACCTTGTAATTTTCTGCCCCTAAGTAGAGGTACCTTGCATGACCATTTACTCAGAAGACCCATACAGGCAGGGTTAATTAAATAGTGGTCTTAGCCTTGATTAAGCTCCTTAGTCGGTTGTTGATCCATGGCCCATCTGTTAGCCTGTACAAACTCAGATAGCTGACTTTGCCTCGGTGCACCAACATGTGGCAGGTGCCCACCATAAGCCTGTTCACAGGCAATTTTTACCCACAGTTTCTGTGCCCACAGTACCCACACTTTCTGTTATGATCCCACCTTTCAGTGAAGAGTTTACAACCGTACCTTTTTAAATACCTTTACATTATGTCATTTCCCAATTTTGACTGAAAATCACTTCTGGTCAGCATTCCCCTGTCCTTTTGTACCTTTACAGATACGTGATTTCCTTGCTAGGAGGTGCCATGTACTCTACTAGTTCTACTGGGGTCATAATGTTTTGATGCATTTAAAATGTGCATATCTACTGGAGTAAGAACCACTATGGTAAAAACCCATGGTTGTCAAGGCAAGAGAGTCTGACTACACTGCCAACTGAGGGAGCTTGGTCTTTAACTCAGTGCTCTAATCTTCCTCTTGGGTTTGTCCGAGTGGCTTGTGAGGTCCTGGGTTTAAGTCCCCCCATTACACAAAGCTCACTCTAAACAATCTAATCACATGCCAGTGGAAAAGCTGATACAACTAAGCTTTTTAATGTCATTTTATTCAGCAATATTTTTACCATTAGAAAGGAATTTTGAAATAAATTTTTCTGTGCATCCAAAATTTGGTAGTTGTGTCAGTGTAACCTTTCTGAAGAATTAGCTGTAAAAGTAATACCAAATAATATTAATTAAACTACCAGGATCCTTTGTTAAGTGAAATGTTCTAGTATTTTAGTTATGAAATTATCTGCTAAATATATATTAAGACACCTTGGCACTGAACTAAATCTTTTTCAAATTACTTTAAGATCGTTCCTCTCCATATGTAATTTATATATTTTAAAAGAGCAGAACTTCACATGCTGTAGACTTTGAATTTTTTGCTGACCACACTCACATTTCTTCACTTATGCTAAACCTTTTCCACAACCCGTTTATCTCTTAAGTATCTCAGTTGTATCACATGTCAAGTTAATATGCATATGTTTGAAAAGAGCAGGTGTATGCGAATCACCTTCCTAAGTTTTGAGAACATTTTAAACTAAACACATCTTATGGCAGGGTCAGCTACATAGGTCCTTGGTATGCTGGAAATTGTACTTTGGCATGAGCCTTAGCCAGATGGCTACTGGTTCTCAGGACCGTGCTCTCCTGGGAAATAAATGTGCTAATAAGTACTTAAGGTATTTATTGTACTCTGTCACGCCCAGTAATTAGCAGCTGCCAGCCGCGGCTCATTTCACAAACTCAAGTTTAAAAAGCGAACACAGAGAACAAGCCGTTGCAAAGTATTGATGGCTATACACTACACTGAGTGATTTACTAATCTGGCTTGTGGTTTTGAGCCCTTCTGTATCCTCTGATCCAGATTTGTGATGTCCTGCATTCCTGCTTGCCTTTGCCTACCCAGTCTATGTCTCAGACAGACCTTTCTTAGCTTTTAAATCCTTACTGGTTTGTGCTTTGAAACATCTTTCCTATTGATTAATAAAGACATTGCGCTGCACAAGCGGATCCAGCCTCTTGGTGTCTATTTTGTTTCCTTACATACTCAATAACATTCCTAAGGTTTCAGCATGCAGACAGAAAATACCAGTGCATAGTAGTATGTTTTCATTTCACCAAATAACTAAAAGTAGTTAATGAAATGTTACTGAAACATTACAATATAGTTTACTTGCATGCACAGTTAAGCCACTGTAGGGCTTATCTTGATCATCATGTAAAGTGGTGTAATGTTCAAAGCTAAAAGGTTCCCCTGCATAAATATATGAAAATTGCTCATGATAGTGATGTATTATTAATGTGGGATAATAATTCATCATCATCATCAGGATCAGAGATGCACATAGAAACACATTAGCACTACAGCCAATTATTTGACTGATTTAAGTGCTAATTTGCCTGTGGCCTAAACAGGTGGTTTGTGCAGTAGACATGAATCCTACATGCATATCTCAATCCCTGGGTTACTTGTTTTGGTAACTACTACCAAAAGTTCTGGTATAGTGATGTGATAATGAATGCAAATTAACACCAAGAATGTTGTGCTTGTATATGCTACTTGCCAGCAGAATCCATTTTCTCAGAAGGTAGATTTACACAAGATATTTCTAGCATATTGTTTTTCAAGGATACATTACAATAAAGCCAGTTATAGAAACTACTATATCAACAGTCACAGAGTAGACATTTCATATACAGTGTATATAATTCAGTTCTGAATCACATGAGCACACATTTTAATCCATTCTCTAACTTCAGTTATTTAGCTCATTCAGAAGACGTTATTTGTTTATATCAGAATGTTTAAAGACTCCAGCTTCTGTGCAGCAGTTGTTGCTGGTTGGAAGATGTGCATGTCTGTCTTTGAGCAGTATTGACACTACTCTGTTAATGCCTTGTGCATTGTTATCCAAAGACAAAAGGCAGTCTTTAATCAGTCTTAACTGCAACAGCAGAAGAGGTTGCTGAGCTGTGGTTCCTGTCCTCTCCTACAAGCAAAATGTTCAGGCTGAAACACTGTCTGTGTTATTTGAGTATTCTTTCCTTCAGACCATCTGTAATGCTTTAATAATGATAATTTTTTTTTGCTTTATTTCAGTATGACTTCCCCATTTTGTATTTCTAAATATAACTAACTTCTCTAAAAACCTGAAGCAGGTACAGCACCTCTTTCTATTAAATTTTGTTTGTAATTCTTCAGATTTCAGAAGGTCTTTTACTTATGACATCTATATATGACAAATGATGGAAGACAGTAAAATAAAAACAACATTGGAATCACACTGCCTTTGAGGCTTACTGTTAGATTTGTACTTATGAGTGGTGTCCTATTTACTTCCGTAATGTTTTAAAGCAGAATATCTACATCTGAACACACTAAAATAATATACAGATATACCTCAATTTACGAACAGATTAGGTCTTGGCAGCCAGGTTGTAAGTTGGACTGGTCGTAAGCTGAATTTCATATATCTATTACAACAAGGTGAAAGATCAATTTTATCAAGTCTTTCAAGTTTTTGGCTTAGAACTTTGTAAAAATGAAAATCTCAATTGAATTTAACCTGTATAGTTATGGCATGTGAGACATGAGTTTTGTGAAACTGCCTTCAACACTTTTCAATTCAGTTCAATTCAATTAATTTTTATATACCACCTTTCACAACTAGTTACCTCAAAGCATCACCGATATTACAGAATTAACAGTGGGTGGATGATTGAAATTAAAGATAAAGCCAGACAACAACAGAGGAGAGGAACTAAAAACTCAACAGTGTGGAGAAAAAACCCTCTGGGGACCCCAAGATTGATTGGCTGCCCAGCCCCTCCTGGGAATACTAACATTACAGAATACAAAGTTAATAATAGAGACCATGAATGTGAATATTGCTATACAGTCTTTATGTAGAAGTATCTCTCTCAAGACTCTTGGCATGCCTTGGGAAAAGAACCCGTCCTGGGAAGGATGCATACACTGGGTGTATGGAACTCTAACAAGGCATGCCTCTCAGATGGTGCCCAGTTGGGCACCAGATACACATATGGACAGAGAAGGGCAGTCCCATAACAAAATATCACTGGTACATTGTCATGTTCAGCAGCACCAGCAGCATCAATTACATTCAGCTGCAGAGACTGTTGTGGGAAAGCTAAATCTAGGAAGGAAGTCTTCACTTGGGTTGTAAAGATTGAGACTGATTCGACATCCCACATATAACCAGGCAGACTATAGTCTAGGGACTCTGTAACTAAAAACTCTAGTGCCAATACTTGTATGTGTGCATGGAATGGAAAGAAAGCCTATATTCTGAGATAATAGGGAATGATTTGGAGTATATGTATTAATCAGCTGTGAGAGACATACCTGTGTTTTACCTTTGAGTGATATGTTAACAGGAAACCTCACTTATAGTCACATCCCATCCTTGTCATTTCTCCCTCTGACCACTAGGTATCACCCTTTTCCCTCTTTCTATGTATTTTCCTCTCCTGCATTTCTCATGCTTTGTTAATTATATCAGTGCTTCCACCTGGTCTCCATTTCCCTTTTGTGTCTTTATATACTCTCCTCTTGTCTCAGTCCCATGACGGTTATTGTGTAAGTAAAACTTACACAATACTGTTATACTTACTAGCTGGTATGTTTACCATGGTCCCAAGGTTTCCCTGCTTTCCCTGCTTTGCATTCATAATGAACCTTCCCATTTGCACTTAGACCTCACCACTCACTTTGCTGTTCCAAAGCATGACATCAGTTCTGTACTTAACAGGAAACTAGAGGAGTGAGGATAGTATGGGACTTATATGGTTGTACTTTCTGCTCTCAGTAATAATTTTAGTGTGTGTTCTGCATGCATTGTAAAGTGTTTAGTATGCAGGTTTTATTTTCAGAGAGTAAAACATTGAAGTAATCTCACTGGCTGTAAAAAAAAAAAAAATGTATGCATAATTTTTTCCAGTACGTTTTGTAGTAAGAAAATACTGCAGCCTAGCAATATTTCTCAGCTGCAGGATGCATACCTGTGAATCTGCATTAATAGGAGAGCCAAAGGAAAGCGTTGAGTCTAAAATGACACCTAAATTATGCACTGAGTCGCTAATAGAGAAACAGAGGTCAGCAGCATTGAGGGCTGAATTGAAAAAGCTCCTAGTAGGATTAATAACCCCAAACAACAAGATGTCAGGTTTTTTCTGTTCAGTAATAAAAATCAAAATTGAATGATCAACAGTCTCAAATGCAGTACTAAGATCAAATAGAACAATAGCTGTCATGTTCCCTGCTTTAGATGAAATCATAATATCATTTACAACTCTAGTCAAAGCTGTTTCAGTGTTGTGTGCTTGTCCAAACTGTGTCCCTACTCCAGGCTGAAGTTTATCCAATAAAATGTTAGTTTCCAAGTGAACTTGAAGCTGTTTTGCAACTATTTTTTTCTGAATCCTGGACAGAAAAGGACATTTGAAATAAACCTATAATAACGAATTACTAGATTAGGTTTTTTAAGCAAGAGCTCAATGACTGCAAATGAGTTAGGTACCACGCCTAAAGCCAAGGAAGTGTTCGTTTGGCTCACTAAATGTCCTACTAAAGGTTAAGTAAATGTCCTATTAAAATTTGTAGTGATTTTTTTAGCAGTGCATTGGAATAGGGTCTAACATACAGGTGGTGGACTTAATTTTTTACGATGTAAGGTGTTAAGTGGTGTAAAGTTGTGTTGGTGGGCTTGAAGGGGACACATTGGAGTATAGTTTGAGTCTAATGTTGCTGAAGGTAATAAAATTATCATTGGTAACACTGGAAAGCATTTCAGTTTCATCTTTATGTTTGTTATTAATTAGTATAAGATAGTATTCTAAACATGTGCTATAAAGTGCTTGTACTGTTTTAGGCTGCTGGACCTGCCGACTGAAATACCTTGAGATATACAGAAATATCATCTCACTTGACTAGCACATGGTGCATGTCAAGAGAGGAGCTATTTAAAACTGTCAGTGTTTCCTCAGTCATTTGGAAGTGGTTTGGTTACACAAAGTCCAGTGTCGATCAAACCAGCGTTCGTTGCAAAATCTTTGGCAGCCAAAAGCAGCAACATGAAGAATTTATTTCAGCATCACCGACAGAGGCACATAGCTGAATGAAAACAGTGTGTGGTTCTGTAAGGTGCACAAGCTTCCAAACTGAAAGTATTATATATTAAGTATATAAATAAATCCTTGCCATAAAGAAATAAATCTCTAGAATAAGTGAACAATAAATCATACATAGTGGTTTCGCTATTAATCAAAGAACGCGAAGTAAGCGGGTCATCAATTTACATACAAAAGAAGAAATCAGTGATAAATCTGTAATTTCGGAAATAAGTAAATATTTGGCATTTATTTATCCATTTATTTATGGCAAGCATTTTTTTTTCCAAATGTGGCAACTTGGTTTTGCATTTTATTAATCCCCATAGGGAAATTCATTCTCCACACTTCATCCATGCTAAATACTATGAGTTATAAAGTTGACAACAAGTTCACCTGTTTTTGCCTGGCAACATTTATACTATGACACCATCCAATGACTTATGACAACAACCACGATCAAATGCACCTCAAACTTGTTTGTTAATGCTAATGATATTTACTCAATATTTTTGATTAATCGTCTGGCATGAAATGTGAATGATAAAATTTTTTATTTTGTAAAACAACAATTCAACTGTTGTGTGTGTAGTAGCAGTGTGAAGTATGTCTTTATTTTTCTCATGAATATTATGGTAGTTTGTCATGCAGCATAATCAAGGTCATGAAGAAATATCATTGCATGAATTGTTCTTTTTAAGAACTCATGTATGTTTAAAAGTAGCTAGTATTCAACTCCAGCTTTGGTTTCTTTTCATACCGTATAACTCTTTTACTGACGTTTTCTGTGGAGATCAGTGTCAAAGAGTTTTAAATATGTTTGGATCATCTGTGAGAACAGAGCTCAAATTGTTTTATAGCAGCCTGGTGGCTCTATGGACAAGATGGCAGGGCAGGACATGGGGGGTCTCCTGGCTCAAATCCCAGCCCAATCACTAGGTGTGCTCCTGAACAAGACACTCAAATTCTAACTCCAAACAGAGGCTGCCCACTGCTGCCCCAGGGGACGGGTTAATTGCAGAGAACAAATTTCCCTGTTGTGGGACTAATAATTAATGGATAAATAAATAAAAATACTTCTGTTGTGAATACATCGACATAGTGAGGGTGGACATGAAAGAGATTAGGGTGACAGAGGAAGCTACAGAGAACCGGTTGGTATGGAAAAAGCTCCCTAGAGGGAGCAGCCGAAAAAGGAAGAAGAAGACGTGTTGTGAATACAAGTTTTTGAATCATATTTTACATGTTCTAGGTTACAGATTATAATACATCTTATTATAGAATTATGGGAGTTTGAGTAAAGTGCATTATAAATTATACATCAGAATCCCTCAGATGTTGACTGCCACATTACCTATTTGCCATGCCAACTAACTCATTTAAAGTGACACACAACAGACAACATACTTGTCTGCTTTTATGCACGCCTGAGAAATGTGCAACATGGGCTATTACCCACTTGGCAAAACAAAAAGGCCTTTAAAGAGACATTTCATATGATCACTGCATTTTATATGCTGACAATTTACACATGCTGTTTAGCTGCAGATCATGTTTTTAGTACTTTAGTAATCCCAGAAGAAAATTACTTTGAATTTAACCCCTCCCCCGAGGGGAGCAGTGGGCAGCCACTTGTGGCAAAAAACATTTTATAAACAACTTTTCATCCATAAGGTCTGTCTGTGACAAAGGCAAAAATAATGATTAGGAAGGTCAGGTATGGGGAAACAGGAACAGAAGGCAGAACACACACCAAGCAGCTACATAAACCTACACAGACTACAGTAAAGTAACCAATGCGCAGAATCACTCAGGGACGTCAACACATCACAATTAGCTGTTTTGACCTAGTTGATAAAATAGGGGAATTAATAAAGTTTGATTTAGTGTCAATGATATATTTAATATTCTGGTGCATTAAGTCTTGACCAGTCTCACTGTATTGCTGAATGACTATTATGGTCTGTCTGGTTGCTGTCATGACACATATTCAAAGTGGATTTTAATACACAGTAGAATTGTAAGTGTGCACAGAGTATATATTATAGAATAATTGCTCCTGCTAAATGAATCTGAAAAACATATAACTGACAAACTGCTGCATCAGTTTCGGCAATAAATTTTTATTTGCAGATGAAAGATCTTTACTTTGTGACACAAAAACCTGTGACTACAGATGTCAAAGCCCTTAACTATAAGTTACAGTTCAGATATGGCTTTGCTTGATATTTGTAGTCAAATTCAGAGATTGTGTTTGGTGTAATGCTTCCAGGGAATGGAGACGAGGGTTGAGTCTAATGTGCGAAGGTTTTAATACAAGAAACAGGGTACTGGTACATAGACTTCAGGAAAAAACAAGGACAAGGACAATCACAATTATCATAACAAGGCCAAAGGCTCTACAGCAAACAATGGCTACTTACATGCAACAACTGGCAACACACTGAAACAAAGGGGAAACTTAAATAGGGACCTCAATGAGACACCACTGGAAATTACTAATACACTTAACATTAAACATGTGGATACGTAGGGATGGAACCATGACACCAAGTGGACATAAGGAACATGACAAGACAGCACCTGACAGCAAGGAACAGTGACACCTAATGGACATGGGGATTGTAGTGGACAGGGCGTGACATTTGGTTATGGGTGGTGTGGTGGTTAGCACTGTCACCTCGCACCTCCAGGCCTGGAGTTGAAGTCCCGCTTTGAGTCTATGTGCATGGAGTTTGCATGTTCTCCCTGTGTTTGGTGGGTTTTCTCCAGGTTCTCCGGTTTCCTCCCACAGTCCAAACACATGCAGGTTAGGTTGATTGGTATCTCCAAATTGTGTGTGTGTGTGTGTGTGCGTGCGTACGTGCGTGCGTGCCCTGTGGTGGGTTGGCGCCCTACTCTGTGTCTCCTTGGATGGACTCCAGGCTTCCCGTGACCCTTACCAGGAATTAGCAGTATAGAAGATGACTGACTAGAGCAATTTTGCCAACATTCAACATAAATTTTTAACAAGAGGCCACTTATCAGGATTCCTGATAATTCAATATATTCACTTATGTGAGAACGTAACTGCCTTTATGTATGTTTCCATTCACTCCTTTTTTTCTGTCATTGTTTGAAATGGAACAAGTGATAATTGCAGAAGTTTATGGATAAAATTTTTAAACTGTATGGAACATATACAATGTTAATGACATTAGATGATGAGCATGATGAGCGGATAGATGGATACATGGAATCCACTTTACAATGGGTCAGAAGGCATAGTCCAGCATTGCTTCACTGTGGAGCACGCGCAGCGGTCCCCAGCACCATCAGCTGCTCGCCCATCATGTTGATTTATGAGTGTCAGCCAGCATCTGTAGCCCAGCCCCCATGACTCTGCTGCCAACTTATTGCTAACTAGTGAACTTCCATAGTAAACAGGTTATTTTGCAGCATTTAGTTTAATGAAACCTCTGAAGTAACACATAAAACATTAATGATTTCTTAGCAGCTTTAAATGATTGGCACAAAAACACGTATCCAGACATTAACATGTGAACTGGCCATGCAAGTGATGTGGCTAATCTTCTATTAATGTAGTTCAATCAAACCTTTAGCAAATTGTGGGCTGAGGATCAACTGGCTCTCTGTACATTTTCAGCCCAAATCTCAATTCATGCTTAAAATCCATCATAAAATTTTAGTTATAATTTCTATGCCCTATTGTAACCATTCAATATACAGTAGCATTTAGGAGGAAATTACAGAAAGAAAATGGTCTTTGATTTAATTTTCACTTCTTTTAAAAACTTCAAAGGCATTTTTCTCCATTCAGTAAAATGTGGACATAGACCCAGTAAATTCTCAGCCCACAAACTGACTATCTGTTAGCAGAAATGTAAAGTGTAAGTGTGGTTAAGTGTATACTGGTAAACTCCACATAGTCAGTCCCAAGGCTTCTTGTTAAAGCTCGCTCCACTGTAAATGTTAACACACTTAAGGAAATGTGTGCATAAATGCATATTTACAAAGTACATTGAGTATTGTAATTTTTATAATGAAATGAAAGATACACAAAATGCCTGAGAGCTTGCAAGGCTCATGTTTGCTGCCACTTCTTTCACCATGTCGAAAACCCTTCTATCAATCACATGTAAAGCGACATCCTGATTTCAAGGAAAAAACAGGTTTGTAAAAATGGGCAAATCCAATTTCCATAACCTTCCCTGATCTTTCCCAGAGTGCTCCGACATGATTAGGTGTCCCAGCACGGCAAATCAAACCAGAACATTTTCATTTAGAATTTCCCTCCTCACAGTTATCTTTGGGGATACTAATTTATGCAGCACTGGCATGAATATTGATGGAAACTTACAGCGAATCAAACTGTATACAGGGCTGCTTCAGCCTTAATACAAATCAATGTATCTTCTTGTCTTTAAAGTAATAAACAAAAATACTAACAAAAATAAGGTGCTCTGGCATGAAATGCTGCTCATTTTTATTTATCTGCAGTTTCTTTAACCTCTGCATTTTGGTTTCTTTAACCTTTAAGATTGTCTCCCTGGCTTTCTGATGAAAATTTAAATAGTTTTGAGGTCAATATTAGCACTCGTTAATTATCTTATTACATTTAAATTTCATACATTTAGCAGACACCTTTGTCCAAAGTGACTTACAATGAATAATAGTACACATGTATGTCACAAGCGAGGTCAAACAGTATCAGAGAATCTAACTAACAGTAAGTGTTGTCCTATCATCAAAGTGCACGCAATTAAGTCAAGCAACTGTCTCAATGTCATTCAAATAAAGCATAATCATATAAAATATAAGTCTTGAATTAACTAGAAAAACATATACAAACAAACAGCCTTGCGACAATGGAGTGAATGGAAACATACATGAAAAGATTTCAGGTTTTAAGTTCTAAGGTACTCCCTGAAGAGACGTGTCTTCAGATGCTTGCAGAATGTGGACAGCAATGTTGAAGTCCTTAAAGCAAGTGGAAGTTCATTCCACCATGTAGGTGCCGGAGAAGAGCCTAGGTTTACCAGTTTTTAGGATGGGGGTAACCAGTCTCTTCCCATTAGCAGACCGCAGAAAAGGAGGGGGACATAGTTCTTGATTTGAGACCGCAGGTAGCCTGAAGCAGTCCCATTGATGGTCTTGTATGTGAGCATCAGGGTCTTGTATTTGACGTGTGCCTGGACCGGAAGCTAATGTAGTGTGATGAGCAGGGGAGTTATGTGCATCCATTTGAAAACATTGAAGATGAGATATACTGCTGCATTCTGGATCCTCTGGAGAGACTACCTAGCAGAAACTGGGAGGCTAGCCAGAAGTCAATTGCAGTAGTCCATTCTTGAAATGACTAATTCTTGGACCAGGAGCTGAGTCGAATATTCTGTGAGACATGATCTGATCTTCCTGATCTTGTAGAGGGCAAACCTGGAAGCCCTGCAGACTGTGGCGATGTGTTTGGTGAACATCAGGTTGCTGTCCATCACCAGTCTGAGGTTCTTCACAAATGTGTTAGAGGTTATAGTTGATGTACCAAGTTTCAGAGACAGCTAACGTGGAATGGGGTTCTTGGATGGGATGATCAGCAGCTCAGTTTAGGAGAGGTTCAGCTGCAAGTGGTGATCATTTATCCATCTTGAAATATCTGCAAGGCAAGAGGCGATTTTTGTAGAAACATCTGTGACTGAGGGCGGGTAGGACAGGAACAGTTGGGTGTCATCAGCATAGCAGTGGTAAGAGAAGCCATGTGAACCGATAACTGACCCCAGGGAAGTTGTGTACAGTAAGAAGAGGAGCGGACCCAGTACAGACCCCTGGGGGCCCCCTGTCACCAGAGTCCTTGGCATAGACACTTGGCCCCTCCAGGATACTCTGTAACAACACTCCAAAAGGTAGGAGGTAAATCATCGGAGCACAGTACCAGATATCCCAAGGTTGGAGAGAGTTGTCATGTGCTCCGATGGTTTGCCTCCTACCTTTTGGAGTGTTGTTACAGAGTATCTTGGAGGGGCCAAGTATGTTGTGGTTCACTGTGTTGAACGCAGCAGACAGGTTGAGTAGGATGACGACAAAGGACAGGGAGTTTGATCTGGCAGCATGTAGGGCATCAGCAATAGTTAAAAGTAGTCTCAGTAGAATGCCCTTTCTTGAAGCCAGACTGGTGGATGTCTAGTAGGTCATTCTGTAATAGGAACATAGACAATTGGGTGAAGACAGCTTGTTCAAGTGTTTTAGATAAGAATGGAAGGAATGATATCGGTCTGTAGTTCTTGAGAAGTGATGGGTCTGGATTTATTCAGTAGCTGAGTGATGCGGGCTTCTTTGAAACTCAAGGGGAAGGTGTCGGAAGTCAGTGATGAATTGATGGTGTGGGTCACATGCGAGATGATGGCCAGAGAGGTGGTCTGGAGAAGATGTGAGGGGACAGGATCCAGTGGACATGTTGTTGGCCGGTGGGAAAGAAGAAGATCCGAGACAACTTTATCCCCGACAGCTGAGAAAGTGGTGAACGATCTTATTAAAACAGTTATCGGTATTTAGGTCTGATTGGCAATTTTTCACCAGTCTTTTTTAGTCAAGTTTTAATTTTTGTACTATTCCACTATTAATTTCAGGCTGCCTTGCTCATGTCCAAAGACAAGACTCTCCAGAACCACCAAAACAAAAACTGAGACATAAATGTGTTTTTTAGGCCGTTACAAGGGCAATTGTTTAAATTAGCTCAGAAAACTATGATAAATTCATCTAGATAAAATAATCTGTATACTTGCAGTTGTGTAGCAGTTCAATGCCTACCACAGTTTCAATACTGATATTGCTCAGCCATAAAGTTAGCAGAACTCACATTTCAGTTATCATATTGTCACAAACATAATGCACATAATATATGCAGTTATACCATTTGCTGATGTCCCTGAATATTTCTGTGCATGTTATACAATCATTTTTACATGCAATTAATCTTACATTGTAACCAAGACTCACTGACTGATGTCAGCAGAGACGTTGACAACACTAATTAAGATGAAACATTTCCTCTTAATATACAGTGGTGCCGTAAACACCCAGAATTCTTAAAGCCCATTGCCAGGGGAGGTACAGAAAGAAAATTTATAAAAAGAAGAAACAGTGACTCAGGTGTAGTAAAATGTTAGTAACAATACAGGATTGAAAAGTAGATACTTGTATAGGAAATTTGTTTCTCTCTGAATCTGTATACTTACATATATTGAAAGCAGGCGGCACGGTGGCTTGGTGGTTAGCACTGTCGCCGTGCACCTCCAGGCCTGGGGTTCAATTCCCGCCTTGGGTCTGTGTGTGTGGAGTTTGCATGTTCTCCCTGTGCTTGGTGGGTTTTCTCCAGGTGCTCCGGTTTCCTCCCACAGTCCAGAGACATGCAGGTTAGGTTGATTGCTGTGTCCAAATTGCCCGTTGTGTGTGTGTGTGTGTGTGTGTGTGTGTGTGTGCGCGCCCTATGGTGGGTTGGCGCCCTGCCCTGGGTGTCCCCTGCCCTGTGCCCTATGGGCTCCAGGTTTCCCCACGACCCTCACCAGGAATAAGCGGTTAAGATAATGGATGTTAGGAAGCATTGTTTTATTATGTGGAACTGATTTACATGCTTCTATTTAAAATGTCATTGTTCATCAATTTCTATTCCATTCTGTGGCTATTTTTACTACTACTAATAATAATAATTATTATTATTGAATACTATAGCTATTACTGCTTATTGCTGATTGTTTCATATGAGCAGTGTGTTCATGTTATCCTTTTTTCGTCAAGACACCTTTTCCACACATTATAGCTGTGAAAATACAGTATTCCAAATACACATGGTTTCCATGTAATTATAAGTGACAGTACAAATTGTGTAATTAGCAGCGTGAATGAATTAATCATAGATTAATTAAATGAAATATTAAATAATCCAGATTTTGCTGGTGAATATGGCCTTGATGAAGACATGAACAAATAAGTCAAAAACCTGAGCAGTCCTACTAATGCAAATGCTTCAGTACTTCTGTTAGAATACAAATTGTA
Source organism: Chitala chitala (assembly GCA_025773905.1). Classification (NCBI taxonomy): domain Eukaryota; kingdom Metazoa; phylum Chordata; class Actinopteri; order Osteoglossiformes; family Notopteridae; genus Chitala; species Chitala chitala. The sequence goes on along the minus strand of JABJVR010015779.1, from coordinate 11,069 downwards.
TTTACATTGTCCAAGTTTTGACTTTAATATAAGGTAAGGCGTTCCAGCTCTGTGTGGATGTTATAATCCTGTTCCTGGAGAGCTGGAAAAAACAAGACTCTGTAACAAAGGTTGTGACTATTGAGAACTCATCACGACAAATTTTCCCACACTCCTGTCTCTGGATTTGTTAAACCTAAAATGTTTCTATCCTATCATTCTTCTGCTGCCAACTGGAATAATTTTGCAGAGTGTTGTAAATGCAGGTCTGTCTCCTGTATGTCCTGAGGGCTACTGCTGTGTCTAATCCAACATATTTTTCCAGACAGCAGTGATAAGGCTTTTGATGGAGTAATATTTAGCAACCTTTCCATTTTAAGCAGCTGTCAGTGAAATAAAACCACAGCAGAGACACAGATCAGCCAGTTGACCTGCAAAAAAGTACCTGCATGTCACTTTGCAAAAATCACCTCATCTGCTAGGAATCAATCAGATTGTATGCTTGTCTGCTGCAGTATATATCTGAAGAACAACCAGCTTGAAGTTATGGATTTCTGCTCCTTCACATGTGGGAACAAAACAAGACAAAAAGTGGGAAACCTTTTTTGTGCCCTCAATGTTGTAATAACCATCAGCAATTTAAAATACCATATTTTAATGAAAATAATGCGGGTGTTTTGTGTGTGTATATACCATATTTCACACATCTGCACTGTGCATTATACTGGTAATATTTTGCATGCAGTTATACTGCGATAAAATTGTAACTAAGACCTATTGATGATGTCAGCGGCAACAATAGAGTGTGAAGAAATTAAAACTGTTGCTCTTTAGTCGTCTTATGCCGTAAGTATTGAGACCCATGTTTTCACAAAGGGTACTGCCAGGGGATGTGACACTAGCTGCCACACTTCCCACCCACCAGTGGTGGTCAGCTAACGTTAATAAAAAGGCACACACAACACAAACAATAACTACATATTTAGGACTAGGATTACACTAACAGATACATTAATTACATCTAACATTAACATAGATAACAACAAATGTGCATGATTTATCAGCTCTGCAAGGCATGCTGGTTATAATGTCAGCCACAACATTATGCAAAAACATTACTGAAGCTGTAAGAACCCGTGGTGGTGATGATAAATATCCTCAGAGCAGTATGACTGAGGAGGCACATTTCAGAACACAAAGGCAAGGGAAGGCAAGGCAAAACATGTTTATATAGCACCTTTCCTACACAAGGCAATTCAAAGTGCTTTACATAAAAGAAAAAAAAATTATATAGAATAAATATATACTAAAAAGAAAAAATAATAAAAATAAAAACATATTAAAAAAATAAATAAAACCATAACAAAATTAATAAAGACTTAATAAAAAATTACATATAAAAACAATTAAAACACACACACACACACACACACACACAAACACACACATATATATAAACAAAATTAAAAGAAAATTTTAAATAAGAACTTTTAGTAGTAGGCTTTAGAGAATAAGTATGTCTTAGATTTAAATGTGGCAACGCTGGAAGTTCGTCATAGACTTTCAGGAATTTTTTTCCAATAATGAGCTGCTTGAAAACTAAAGGCTGATTCTGCCTGTTTACTAGTAACCCTTTGGGACAGTCAATAAACCAGTCCCTGATGAACTGAGGGTTCTACTGGGCTAATGAAGAATTAATAACTGAGACATGTAATTAGGGCCAAGACCGTTAATTGATTTAAAAGAAGTTTTAAAAATTTAAATATTATTCTAGAACTGATCGGAAGCCAGTGCAATTTCTTAAAGATAGGTGTAATATGTTCAACATTCCTTGTTCTAGTAAGTATTCTTGCTGCAGCATTTTGAACAAGCTGTGGTTGTTTTGAAGTATTTTTTGGAAGACCTATATATAGTGCATTACAATAATCAGGACTACTGAAAAGAAAAGCATGAATCAGTTTCTCTAGATAATGACTAGACATTAAGTCTCTGATTTTATGAATATTTCTAAGATGATGAAAAGCTGATTTTACAACTGCCTTAACTATATTAAAAGAAAGATTTGAATACAACACAACTTTGAGATTTCTTACAGATGAACTCCTATTGTAAAACAAAGTCTTTAGATGATCAATAACCACATGTATTTGTGCCTTGCCTTTGGTCCAAAAACAATAACTTCAGTTTTCTCATTATTTATCTTTAAAAAAGTTTGATGCATCCAAAGTGTTATTTGATTCATTGATTGATTCATTGTAATAGACTATTTAATAGGGTGAGATCATTTGAATTAAGATCAACATAAATTTGAACATCATCAGCATAACTCTGGAATGCTATATTATAATTACAAATAATATGTCCCAGGGGTAACATAAAAAGATTAAAAAGAAGAGGACCCAAAACTGACCCCTGTGGCACTCCATGTGAGACTTTTACTTTTTGAGGAATAATTTTCAATGATAATTTTGTAATCTCTGTTTTCAAGGTAGGATTTAATTAATTTTAGAGCAGTATCAGAGATACCAACCCAATTTTTAAGCCTGTCTAATAATATTTTGTGATTTATTGTATCACATGCAGCACTAACACAACAAAACCAGAATTGTAATTTCTCCTTGATCCATGTTCAGACAAATATCATTTAAGACCTTAATTTGGACAGCTTCTGTACTATGATATACCCTGACTGAAGATCATCCAGTAGATTATTTTCATTCAAATATATAATAAATTGGTCGTAAATTAATTTTTCAATAACCTTCCCAAGAAAGGGAGATTTACTATGGGTCTATATCTTGAAAGGACAGGCACATTCAAATTTATTTTCTTAAGCAAAGGTTAAAAGAAAATTTACAAAGGAATTAAACATGGCCTGACTAAAAAAAAGTTACATATATCTCCTTGAGGCAATGTTATTAGCTGGTATTGCTTCATCTGGTGTTGGTTCAGATGGTCTGGTTTAAGCTCAGCAACATTGTGTGGCAATAAAATGAAGTCAGCTGAGTATCTGAGTCTACTGAAAGGCCAGGTTCTCCCATCAGTGGATTTTTCTTTCCAGAAGACATGGGCATATTTCAGGCTAACAATGCCAAGAACCATCAGGCCAAAACGGGTTCAGGGAGCATGAGGAATCCCTTACACACATGAACTGGCCACCACAGGGTCCTGACCTTAGCCTAAAGACTTCCAAGGGGGTTGTGTTGCAGAAGACTTTAGCAAGGGGTTTGATTCTTGTGATTCGTACAAGATCTTGGCAAAACATTAATGCAGATGTGGATGAAAATACATGCTGAGACATTGTGTAAGCTTATCAAAACAATGTCATTAATGTAATAATAATAACAATAATAATAATAACCATTGAGCAATGCTGGCAGAAAATTGCCAATTGTGTAAACGTGTCGCATCTTTTATTTGTGATATATGGAAAAGATGTAAATTGACATAGTCTATAATATAAAATAAATAACACACATGATATGGTATATCTAATATAAGATTGAGAATCTAAGATACATTCAACATATTATTCCATAGCTTTAACCCCAATATGAAACAGACTTGGGGTGCAGGTCATGACCAAATATAAAGTCATTATTCAGTATTCTAGTGCCATTAATGCTTATAATGTTTAGTCTTGTATGTGTACTATATGCTGGTCTTCCCTTTGGCTTTGGAGAAGCTCGCTTTGCCAAACAATTAGGGGAGGTCCATCATAATTGGGGGTTTAGGGAGGTGCATGTTCTGACCTTGGTGAGGGCACAGCAGACCACATCTCATGTGATTACATTAGAGAAGCAACAAATCAAACAATGTACCAGTGTCACACCCAGCACCTGTACTGGGCCACCTTGGCCACTAGGTGCTACTGTTTCTTCCTTTTCCCCTTACACATGCACATTCCTTTCCACTTGAGGCTTCTAAGTTAATTGTATTATCACCATCACCTGTGTCCAATCAACTGCTCCTCTCTATTTAAGCCCTTCCCAGTGTTTAGTTCTTTGCCAGTTGTTGGTCTTTATGAGCTGTTACAGTCGCTATTGTTCTTTTGACCTTGTAATAGTGAGAAAACCAGTGTTATTTACCTTGTTTCTTGGAGTCTATATACCTGTACCCTGTTCATTGTATTAAACCCCTTCACACATTAGACTCAACCCTCACCTCTGTTCTTCCAGAATGTGACAACCAGAGTATTTTTTGGAGCTTATGAATCAGTACACTACCATACCTTGTTCATAGATTAAAGACAATTCTGAGACCATGTCTTTGTCACAAAGGAGGATTTTGAGGTAAATGTGGTATAGTACAGATTCATGCTAAGACTTGCACACCTATTTGAGTACTTTCAGAGGCTAAAATTGATTATTTAATTTTTTGGTTTAGGGTGAGACATGTTTTGAGAATGAACCTGTGGCCTCTACCTTAAAAAAAGGACAAGGTAGACTGTTGACAACTCTTTGAGAAGTCAAAGTCTGTACTTTACTCATTTAAGTAAATTTTTTTCATGTTGTACTCAATCATGTCAGGTTCAGGTGCACACAGACCCAGTCAGGGTTGTGCATAAGCAAACCCCAGAATTGGGCTGGGGGATCAAGGCTCTGCAAAGGAGGAAAAAGCAAACATGAGATTGAAGAATTGGAATATAGAAGGAAGTCATGCCATATGAAATCAATGGATCAGTGTTGTGCAACATGCATAATCTTTCAGGTTTCTCTATTCTATGATTACAAAATGAGTTTAATACGTCAGAGGTTATGTGAAATTTTTTCTGCTGATTGATCCTACTGTTGTTTTCAGTCTGTGGTACTGAACTGAACCTGCTACAGAGCAGCTTAGGCATGCAGCGGAAGTTACTGCAGCAACACAGTCAGTTAAAAAGTAATTTTATTTTGTGAGACCAAAAACTGAGGTTTAAAACAAACTAACTCTGAACATTGCCAGCTAACCCCTAAGTCCTGCTGCATGAGACAGGGCCCAGGTTAATGACATAGTGCTTGACACCAACTTGTATTTCTTTATTAAAAGATGGTTGGATTTGACCCACTTATGCAAAACTCTCTAGTTGAAGCCTTTCCTAGCAGCTTTACATTTTTACCTAAATCTCATTGCTTAGGGCAGGCATATTCAGTTGGTTGCCCACACGCCAAAAGTGGCCCATAAAACCTTTTGTAATGGCCTACAGTGACATAAAATACAAATCTCACTAATAGTGCTGTGATAAATCCAGATGTCTGCACCTCAAAGGTGGGTTGTTGTATTACTGGCTCTTGGGCTAAAAAGTTTGCTATCTCCTGGCTTAGGGTGTAGAGGTTGCCTGGCAGCAATCTTTGATGAATCTTTAAAAAATTTATCAAACTGTGAATGTCTTTTAAATATTTTTTACTGTATTACTTAACATTACACCTGAGTCAGCTATATATTTTCTTATAGTGTAGAGAGTTCCAGGGGAAATATGTGTTTTATTACTGAATGTGGAGATATCTTCTCTGTTTTGGTTAAGTTGAATAAGAGAGTAGGAGGTCACTGTAGTACACATAATGATAGAGAGATGGATGCATTCAGTAAAAATTTCCCATCTCTCCTGAAGTCTATGGGTTGTACACAAAATATATTAGCATTGATTTCCAGTTGTGGCCAAAATTACTGGCACTGCTGAGGTTTTTGCAAATAATGTTTAATTCCTTTGCACTTATTCATCCACAAAAAGTATTACATTACAAAATTAATATTGTCAACATATATATTTCCTTTATTTGCATTGAAAGAACACAAAAAACTTATTAAAAAACCAAATGTAATCTTTTTTCATAAGAAAAAAGTGTGTTGAAACTATTGGCACTCAGTTTAATATTGGCGCTCAGTTTAATATTGGAAAGAACAGCTGCACTCAAATATTTCCTGTAGTCATGAATTAATTTTTTGTACCTCTCTACTGGAAGTTTTAACCACTGTTATTTTGCACAATTCTTTAGGTCTCCAAGATCCCAGGGGACATGACTGTGCTTTATCTTCTTGATCTTAGTCCGTTGACAAGTACATTCATTTAATTTTGGTACACAGGGTGCAATCTGACGTTGGCCTTGGTGGAACTGTTCTTAAGCAATTTTACTTCTCATCTTGCAATCCATTATAATTATGTCCACATAGATAGTAATGGCACTCATCTCCTTTGTTACCAGTTAATGTAAATATGCTAGATCACAGGGACCTGTGCTTTGTCCACTGATGTACTGCCTTTGGGTTATATATGTAAACATTCCCTAATACTAACTGCCATTTCTATGCTGATGACAGAGGTGTAATTTTCTGTTCTCTGCTCTGATAATTAGGGTGGCAATCAATGTTTGAACTGTTTTGATGAGATTGAGTACTGGATATACAAGTAAACTCATAAAATTGAGGTTGTGGTTTTTGTGTAACTTTAGCTAAAGAAATGTGGAAGATGAATGTGCAGTTGCAAAAGTTAACTGGCAAAAGCTACATGATAGGTCCAAAAAACAAAACAGCCAGAACAGCGGACCTCCAAAAGGGTCAGAGAAAACAAACACCAAACATAAAGACAAGGACCTAGACCCAAAGAGAAAAGAAACCAAGAAACACTAAACTAACCCAAAAAATGATATGGTACCTCACCAAGAAACAGAGAATCCCACAAACTTAATAAAAAGTTTACACAGAAGAGTCAACCCAAGTTCAAAAACTCAGAAGCAAATCAAAATACGAGCAATCCAACCAATGAAGCTAAACACAGAAAAAGAAGAAAAAGAAAAGATAGAAAGGAACAAGAAAACCAGAACACAAGACAGGGGAAAACAAGGATGAACCCAGTGAGCCATGACAGTTTGGAGGAAATGCTTTTGAGAGGAGCGCTTTCATTGTAATTTTCAACACTGCACAACTGAACTTAAATAACAATGTGATGCATAATTTCTTATTGAGTTCTTTTGTTAGGGCAATGTCAAATCTGTTTTTTACTACTAAAAATAATAGCGAAATAAAACATGTTTTCTCCCATCTGAACATATTGAGATACTGTACCAGTACATGCATTTGTGTAAAACAGATCAGATTAGTGCAATGCTCTATATTCTGGGAGTAAAAGCCAGACATTAAATGTTGCACAGCATATTCAAAACATAGCTGCTAAAAACTGTTAGCAGGAGCAGAAAATATGATGATATAACTACTACACTCCTCAATTCAATGGGTTCCTGTGAAGTACAGGACTGATTTCAAAGCTACTTTTCTCACATGAAAGACACTTAAAGGTCAAGCTTTGGCATTCTTAAGAGCTGATGAACATACATACTCCAAATTTACAACTCTCTCTGTTGACGCTGTTGGTGTCACTATACAGACTTCTTCACTAATAAGTGTCTTTACTCCTGTAGTTACTATTCATTAGCATTTTTCACCATGTGTCCACTGTGGACACCATCTGAGTTGCTGACCTCTGTGTTGTGTCATGGTAAGGACTCCAAGTGGTCCTGGCTTCCTACAGATTCACAGAGCTTTCATTAACAAAACCTGTTGACATGCGTATGGCTGTTTGGCACCCAGTTTTTTTTTTGTCCATGCTGGGAAGTTTTAGGTTCCTCTCCTCTTGTGTTGTATTGTTCTAACTTTGTTATATTGCATACTTACTGTTGTTAAGTGCCTTTTATGGAGCTAAAACAGTACAAAACACACAAATATAAAATCCAGAAAAATGTGAGTTGGTTATAAGAGTGCATAAATAATTACAACACTCAAAAGCTCCCATCATTTTCCAAAAATCAATGCAGCCTTTTTAGTTTTGAAAATATCTGTGAAAATTGTTTTGCATCTGTGGATTCTTTCACGTGTATTAAAATGTGTATAGAACAGTTTAAAATTTAGATTTTTTTTTAACAAATGAATTACACTAAAACATATTAAATATTAAAAAAATGTTTTTTCCCTGGCATTTCATACTTGCCAAACAAAAAAGTAAAAAGACTGTTTACAATGTTAATATCAGGAAGGAAGGAGGAAGGGCATCCAGCGTAAAACCTGTGCCAAATCTAACATGCGGTTCACAAACAAATTTTCCATACCAGATCGGTCGAGGCCCGGATTAACAATGACCGCCATCAGTACTGTTGACCAACAGGGTACTGGTGGAAATTGGGCTCCTGTTGGGCAAAGGAGGAGAAAGAGAAGAGGAAGGTATGTCTGGAAGAAGCAGGAGATGAGGAAGCAAAAGAGTGTGGAGGTGAAGGTAGGAAACCTAAATGTCGGCAATATGACAGGTAAAGGGAGAGAGCTGGCTGACATGATGGAGCAGAGAAAAGTAGTAGTGTGTCCAGGAGACAAAATGGAAGGGCAGTAAAGCAAGGAACATTGGAGGTGGGTTCAAACTGTTCTACCATGGTGTGGATAGGGAAAGAAATGTTGTAGGGGTAATCCTGAAGGAAGAGTATAGTAACAGTGTACTGGAAGTGAAGAGAGTATCTGATTTGTGTAAAACTTGAAAATTGCAGGGGAAATAATAAATGTCATCAATGCATATGCTCCACAAGTGGGATGTGAGATGGAAGAAAAAAAAACTGGATCAAGTTAGATTAAATGGTAGGAAGAAAGAGTAGTGATAGGAGCAGACTTTAACGGACATGTAGGGGAAGGTAACAGAGGTGATAAGGAGCTGATGGGTAGGTATGGTGTCAAGGATAGGAATGCAGAAGGGCAGATGGTGATAGATTTTGCAAAACGGATGGAAATGGTAGTGGTGAATACATATTTTAAGAAGTGAGAGTAGCATGGGGCAGCACAGTGGTGTGGTGGTTAGCACTATTGCCTCGCACCTCCAGACCTGGGGCTCGATTCCCACCTTGGGTCTGTGTATGTGGAGTTTGCATGTTCTCCCTGTTCTTGGTGGGTTTTATTGAGGTGCTCCGATTGTCTCCCACAGTCCAAAGACTGGTGGTTAGGTTGATTAGTGTGTTCAAATTGCCTGTAGTGTGTGTGTGTGCATGCGTGCGCCCTGTGGTGGGTTGGCGCCCCGCCCTGGGTGTCCGCTGCCCTGCGCCTTATGTGCTCTGAGATGGGATCCATGCTTCCCCTCACCAGGACTAAGCGGTTAAGACAATGAGGAGCATAGGGTGATCTATAAGAGTGGGGGAACATGCACACAAGTGGACTATGTTCTATGAAGGACATGACACTTCAAAGAGATTAAGAACTGTAACGTGGTGACAGGGGACAACATAGCTAGACAGCATCATATGGAAGTCTGCAAGATTGTCACGCCCTGCCCGCTATGGTCCCTTCGTACACTAAGTGTCACTGTTCCTTGCTATCTTGTCATGTTCTCTGTGTCCACTAGGTGTCAGGATTCCTTCCCTAAGTCTTCACATGTTCAATGTTAAGTGCATTATCATATGCCAGTTGTGTCTGTTTGGTTTTCCCTTCATAAGGTCTCCCTGTGTGTCAGTGTTTGCCGGTTGTTGAATGTTAATGTTGAGTCTGTGCTGTAAGACTTAGTTGTGTACCCTATAGATCCGTATGTTCCAAACATTGTTATTTTAGTATAGTCTGGTTTTGTTCCTTTTAGTTCTGTATTCTCAGTTCCTAGTTGGTTATTGCATTCCTGAGTCTAATTCCCTTTTCCATTGTTTTGGTTACCCAGTTGTTTACATTAAAACCCCTTTGCAAAACAGACTCAATCCCTGCCTCTGCACCTCCATAACCTGTGGAGCATTACAAAGATGACCTTGGAGGTTAGGAAGAGAAAGAGGGGAAGGACTGAATCAAGGATCAGATGGTAGAAACTGAAAGAGGAAGCCCTTTGTGTGAAATTCAGGGTGGAGGTGAGTCAGATGTTGGGTGGACACAAAGAGGTACAGGATGACTGGGCAACTATTGCAGAAGCAGTGAGGGAGATGGCTAGAGAGATATTAGGCATGATATCTGGACAGAGAAAGGGAGACAAATAGACTTGGTGGTGGAATTAGGGAGTCCAGGAAAGCATAAAGGCAGGTGGAAAAAGAATTGGGATAATAGGAGAGATGAGATCAGTAAGCTGGTGTACAAGGAAACACAGAACAAGGCACAAAGAGAAGTGGAAAAGGCTAAGGAAAAGGCATATAATGAGTTGTATGAGAAGTTGAACAGTAAGGAAGGAGAAGAGGACTTGTACTGACTGGGCAGACAAACAGATCGAGCTGGAAAGGATGTGCTACAGGTTAGGATGATAATGGATGCAGAAGGGAAGGTGTTAACAAGTGAGGAGAGTATGTTGAGGAGAGGCAGCAGTGGAGTGGTTAATCAGATTGTTTAACAACATACTGAAAAGTGAAAGGATGTCTGATGAGTGGAAAAAAGTGTACTGGTTCTGATTTTCAAGAATAAGGGAGATGCACAGAGCTATAGCAACTACAGAAGCATAAAGTTGATCAGCCACACTATGAAGCTATGGCAAAGAGTAGTGGAAGCTAGGTTGAGACATGAGGTGACAATTAGTGAGCAGCAGTATGGGTTCATACCAAGAGAAAGCACCACAAATGCGATGTTTGCTTTGAGAAAGTTCATGGAGAAGTACAGAGAGGGTCAGAAGGAGTTGCACTCTGTGTTTGTGGATTTAGAAAAAAGTATATGGCAAAGTGCCAAGAAAGGAGCTGTGGTACTGTGTGAGGAAGTCGGGAGTAGTGGTTAACTAAATGGACAGGTTGACAGATAAAGTCAGACAGGAGTCTCTGACAGTAGTGAAAGTAGAGAACAGGTGGAAATGAACCTGGAGAGGTGCAGGTATGCACTGGAGACAAAGGGAATATTTGCCAGTAGGAGTAAAACAGAGTATATGTGTGTAAATGAGATAGACGGTGGTGGAATGGTGCAGTTCCAAGGAATAGAGATAGCAAAGGTGAACATGTGGAGTGTAGTAGAGAAGTGAAGAACAGCATACAGGCAGGATGGAGTGGGTGGAGAAGAGTGTCAAGAGTGATCTGTGACTGAAGGGTAGCTGAATGAGTGAAAGGGAAGGTTTAAAGGACCGTAGTGAGACCAGCTATGTTGTATGGACTGGAGACAGTGGCACTGACAAAGAGACAGGAGGCAGAGTTGGAGGCAGC
>JABJVR010015760.1:0-41781 GCA_025773905.1 Chitala chitala | reverse complement strand
CTCTCTCTCTCTCTCTCTCTCTCTCTCTCTCTCTCTCTCTCTCTCTCTCTCTCTCTCTCGTGGTGGGGAGCAGAGTGGAGGTGGGGCTACAAGAAGCATCCGCTTCAACAAACTCCGCCAGGCAGAGGACGACATCCAGGATCTCTCCTGTCACTCTGTGTTGGCAGCAATGTCTGTCTTTCTGTCAGAATCATCAACAATTGCTCCCCCCGGACAGGCAGAAAGGATGGGAAAAGCGGAGCTTGGTTTCCAAGTTTTGTGGTACGAAAATCCAGTTCTGGGAAGGGAAGGAAGGGCTCAGAAAAATAAAGGGGGGAAACAACATCGTTATACAAAACAATCCCTCACTAAACACAGAAATGCTTTGTATGTAGATCCACGTGTGATTTATTTATAAACATGCAAAGCAGCGTTGCGTTCACCCATCGCAGTGCTTAGCTCTGAGCACTTTCTTAACGCATCTAACAGGATCGGACTGTTTAGATGCTGGTTAAATAGCAATCCTATCTGTCCTGTTGGATAAGCCTGCTAGAGTGATAAGGAAGACGGAGAATTAATAAGCTTACGTGGGATTTAACCATGCATCTTAATGGGCTGTGCTCTGAAAATCTCACCTACCTCTGGGGGCCACAGGGAATGGAGAAGAGGTCCAGCTGATGCCCCCCTCCCCCCAAGCTTACACACTCTAACCCCTGGGACTCTTGGCATTGTGGTGCTGGGGGTTGATGTGAGAGAAGCAGGCTGCAGCCAGCTCACATGGGTGACATTAAGCAAATACCACACCGGCGCTCAGGAAAGAGCGAAAAAAGCACGGCGTGGCCCGTGACATTTACATTGCAGGTGGACCCTGCCCTCCAAAGCAGCTCGTTGCACCTGGGAGGTGGAAGTGACACTCGTGTACACGTGTGCTCAAACACATACATGAAACACGAAACATTATACAAGCGCGAAGAAGTGGGAGAGTGTGGGGGTGCACACGTGGTGTGTGGCATGTAGCGCGTGGTGCTTGGCAAGAGCCGCGCTGCGTAGCGCGCCACTTGATGGCAGTAACACACTGCAAGCTGCAGAGCTGCCTGAAGGCAGTCAGGGCCCACGTCAGGCTCTGAGATTCCATGTTTAGAGGCATGCAAAGGTGGACAAATGAACTATCACTAAACAAGGACACTGCTGCCAAGGGGGCTGGCTGTCTTCAGGGACCAATGTGTGAACTCCCATTCACCTGGCATGCGTGTGGTGGGTAAGAAGGGCATAAATGTCACACTTCTGTGGTAACAGGGGCTGAATCTGAGGGAGGGGGGTGTTGCGTAATCTGGCTGCCATCTTGCCAGGGTGACAGCTCTCAGTAGCTGAAGTGGATAACGGCTGCTCTTGGCTGTAAAGATGTTTGCTCTCAAGGCAAGTGCACAGAAAGATTTTATCCGCCAGGGAAAATTGGACCAAAGAGGATATACTTTTTTTTACCATATATTATAAGCAAGCAATTAAGACTTCAAATAATTTAAAAGTCAAATGCAAAACAGGAGTACCTACCAGCAATGACAGCTAAAGGCTGTGCATAGAATTAAGACACATTAACGTGCAACGGATGATTTACGACTGGTCGTAAATCCCCTCAAAACAGTTTATTTTGAGTAACAATAAACAGATGAGGGGAACATTAATAAAAATTCTGCTCAGCTTAAGTCCTAGGAAGCACAAAAAGGATGAAGAATGTGCATGCTTCCAGACATGGAGAAAAGGAGGTGGAGAGGAATTTCAGAGAATAAGCTAGATGTGGTGCATCACCTTGCATGTGAAAATGTGAGAAAATGCCACTGCTGTTGAACGGCATGCCACGGTCGCATATGGACACTCCTGCTTCAGGCTGGGAACCAAGCTGACAGGACCTGAGGTCAGAATCCTTCAGGCAAATCTGGTGGCGACCCAGTGTCCAAGCACTCTTTGAAAACCTTTAGGCGACAAAAACATCCCATGGGCCCTGTCATTTCAGCCAGAATTGTCTTCATTCAAACAACTGCAGTACAGGGGAAGGTGTATGGGGGAGGGAGGCAGCTGGAGAGCAGCTCTGTGGAGCCCTGTACTCAGGGACCAAAGTGCATGCAAATCAGCTCCACGCACTTGCTGCTCTTCGGCAAGGCGAGTCACGCGGCCTGCAGACGGCATTTACCTGGACCGCGCTCTGTCGACATTCAAATCAGTCCTGTGTGACTCACTCTGTGCCACTGTCATTACTGCTCCCGGAACATAATATTCAGCTTATGTGGGGAAGGAAAAGGTGGGGGGGGGGGCAACGCTGCTTCGAGCATTTGCCCTTCGTGCTTGAGCAGAGCACCAGGGACGCAGTGCAATATGAGTCAGCGAGGGTCTGAACCTCTCTCAAAGGAAGCCAGCGCTGTCTCCCAGCAGCTCTTCCTGTTCCTGACCCTTACACCAAAACCACAGCCAGACACATTTCTTCATGCTTTACATGTGTTGAGGTTCCTGAGATTAAAAGAACTGTGGGAGAAGGGTGTGTTATATTTGTGCTCTTCAAATCACCTAGTGACAAAATCTACTCCTGGGCTGGCTTGCTGAAGTTCTCCTTGACCTCTTCCAAACTGACCACAAAGCACCATGGGACACAGATGGTCTCTCAGGGTGATGCCACAAGGTAACGAGCCAGACTTTGTTCATAATGTCTTTCGTGCCCTCAAAATGTACCTCATATCACCAGGGGGCTGTTTCCTGCTGGATGTAACAGCGTACTCTTCCATCATCATAAAGTCTGCATCCATTTGTCAGAACCCTAATGTCAACTGTATACAACCAACACCGGTGGCATGTGACAAGTGTTATTAACAGCTGATAAGCGACACGCTGTCCACACAGTCACATTTGAAGGTTCTCTGCTTGCTAACTCACGTGATACAGAATCATCCTGTTTTTATGGCTATTTTGCTGCTTAGCCAAAGCTTTTGCCTCAAGCAATTTGGAATTATGCATTCATACAGCCAGATATTTTACAAGGCTAATACAACTACATTGCTTAGAGGGATAACAAAAGGTCACACAGGAGCCTCGAACTAGACACCTTCAGCTTGTAAGCCCCATGTTTGTAGACAGCACATTACCCTCTGCCCCGGGCTGAGAACCCACCCTCAACACTAGAGTTCAAATGATCAAGGCTAAATTGCCAGCTTGTTTAGCAACGCATTTCAATCTCATAAGCAGTCTGGTCGTCAAGCTTGTCAAATGTATAATGCTTGCTTTTGCCTGACAATGCATTTGAGACGACTTGACGTGCGCTCGCACCTTTGGTATCGCCTTGGCATTCGCGACACGATGGCAGTGTGTGCATGACTTGGGCACGTTTCCCTCACAAAGCTCATGCCTGCTGGCAGGATGTCCCACTAATGCTGCTGGACACCTTGGATGCTAAATGACTTTTAAATGAATGTGTGCTGCAAATACATTGCGTTCAATTTTGCAGAGTAAAAAGCCTTACAAAATAATGTTCCCACCCTCATTAACTGTGCATTTAGGCTCATGTATTATGTATTGTAACATCATGGCTTCCACGCTGTTCTCGTTCTGCCTTTTTGTGACCCTCAGACAGACTGAACAATAAAACCTGTATGCCCTCGTCACCTCTATCGTTAGCATATTCAGTAAAATCTAATTGCAGTCACAGATGTCTGTTAATTGAACAACCATCTGCAGACAAAGCTAACCATCAACTACATTAAAATATTTGATTAATCCTGTTGTATAACTAAACACATCTGATCTGTAAATTAAGCTAATTGAACAAATTAGTTTATTGTATTTTGACTATTAACATTCTGTAGCCTTATCTGATGCAATTTGTGAATTTGTTCTTGGCATTTATGAGTGCTTGTCTATAAAGCCATGGAGAACAGCTTTTGTTCTGTTCACTTGTGCAGATAAACTTGCACGCTTTTGTGTAGGGGGGAAAAAAAAGGCTTGCAGATAAATGAAAAGTAAAAATTTTGAAAGATACGCATATTCATTATCGAGTGTCATCTTTGTTTCCAGGGCAACTGCAGCGCTAGCAGTCTAAATCTTTACTGGTGACCTTTGGTTCTTACAGAGGAATATGCATTTTTGACCCTGAAGCAATCATTTTTAAATGAACCAAAATAAAGACATCATAAAAAAAAATAATAAAGTATGCTACGAACGCCTTATTTTCCACTTGAAACAACGAGTGTTCCATATCGCAACATTCGACAACATACAAATAAAAGAGGTGTTAAGAACAATGCAGCCATCTCGTAGTGAATGGTAAGCATTGCAGTGCTCTGTGGACCTTGCAGAGAGTGTTTTGAGAGACTGCGCGGCATCCTAACTGCCTTCAGACTGCCATAATCTTGCAGGCTGCTTTATTGCAGGTAGGCCTGTCACGCGAAGATTGAAGACAGCAATTGTGTGGCTCGTTGACCTTCTCTGGGCTTGGCACTTTTGTCCCTCTCCCTTTCGTCATGCCTTTCATTCGACTCCTCTGAAACCTTGAGCGCGGCCGCCTTGCACTCCTTTGTCTGCCGAACGACACTTTGAACAAAACACCATGTGATCAAAGATGTCGAAAAGGAAGGGAAAAAAACATTTTAAAAATATTTCTTGGTTTTCCTGCCATTCTGAGGAGGAAAATAACTGAAAATCTCCACATTGACTTATTCTATTCAAAGACAGCAGTTTATTTTCTACTTGATGACTTTTTCCGCAGGCCCAGGCACAGGAAAACTGGGAACTGTGTTTTACAGTCTAAGCCACGGTGACACTAACTTTGCACACAGGCCAAGACAATTTACAACAAACTGTAAAGTCTCTTGTTATTACAAAGGGCCCCTAGTTTAAAAGTATGCCATTACAAAAGACTGCTATTTGAGAGCAGACTGCTAGATGAGGTTTTGAAACATGTTTTTAACTGTCCTATACAAAACTATAAGTTCTTGTTTTAGGAGCTGAAAACCAACCACTCAGCATGGCTTTAAAGCTCCTTTGTGAAAACAAAGTCAGCCCCGTGAGCTGCCATTAAAACACGGCATGTGTAAAACAGCTAAATGCAACTCAAGTGTAGTGGTTGGGTTCACTCTGAAAAACCAGCCAGTTTTTCAAAAGCACTCTTCTGAACTCAACTGGACTGCTTTGCGGTTTTAGCATCAAAGTAGTAGACTCACAATGACTATGTTTAGCAGAGCTCGTTTCCTAACGTCATTTGAATGACTCGCACTAAAATATTTCCACTGAGAAGCAGGCTATTGATAGCTTCCGCATGACAATATTTTCAGTTTTTTCTTGCCCCCACCATATACCTCACGGTAACAAAACGATATTATGTGTATGGATAACTACAACAATCAATATTACATTGTATTTACTCAGTGGTGTCAACTTCAACAAAATGTTTGCATGTCTTGCCTGACATCTGAATTCCGTATTACACATTGCATCGCCAATTGCCTAAACAACATACAGAGCCTATTAGCTGCACACTACCCTTCAACATTACAAGTGCCAGGTCACACGCAAGATAATCTAGAACTGATGCTAATCCATCTTTTATTTTGAGGCCACAGTTCACAAATTTTCCTGGACCCAAAGAGGTGTGAGAAACAGTGGATAGTGTTGCATTAAGTCGTGTCGTTCAATCTCATGCTCTTCTACAAATTTGCAGCACCGATTAAGCATGGAGAGGAAGCCTGCACTTCAGTGGAATGTACCAAATACCCAAGAAGACTTCCAGATGTGTGTTCCACTTTGCAAAGCCCCAGAGAGTCTCGCATGATTAATTTTTGAGACAGAGGGGGACTCGGAGTTCTCCGTGCGCTAAGAACAATATCAGCAGCGCTGCGGTCGCCCTGCACAAACGTTACAAATTACACCCTTGTGCAAACACGTTTGATAAATGGAGTCAGCAGGCCGGGCTTTTGGAGCTGGAAGTGTCTCAAAGCAAACACAGCACGGCGCGCTGAGCTGCCTCTCCCGTCCCATCGTCTTCGCAGCGGTACGGCGAGCTTGGCGGATGTCAGAAGCCTCCCTGCTCGCTATGTGAGCCTGCCGCTGCGGGACACTGGGCTGCTCCGTGAGCTTGGAAACAGGGTCATGAGTTGAAGATCCCCAAACCTGTCTTCTGCTCCTCAGCTTGAAGACATTGTTGTTGTACCCCCACCCTCACCATCACCATAGCGAGAGGAAGCAATCTCAAAACCAGGCCATGTGAGGGGTGGAGAAGGCAAACCCCCTTTTCAGCTCCAGAAAGACGCACTCTGTAGACAGCAGTTAGACATTCGGTGCGGTGGAAGTAAGATTGTGTCAGAGAGAAATATTTCAGCATTCAGTCCTTTCGGAAGGTAGGGGTGAGCTGGGTGGTGGGGGGTTTGGGGGGAGTGTCACAGGAGGATGATGTGGATGACAGCTCTACCGAAGAAGGCCCCGTGGGACCATGAAGCGGTCCCACTGATGAGTGGGGGAAGAGAGATCGCTATGGCACCAGTGCCTGGTAATGACTCTGTCACTCTGGGAAGTCCCACGTCGTCAGAGAGCAGGTGGCACACTTGACTCCTGCACCCTCTGATCAGATCCGCGCTGAGCCAGGCCAAGCTGAGCAGTGCTAAAGCAGGCACAGGGTGAATGGCAGGCCTCCTGAGCAGGAGGACGCCTGTGTATCATTTTCAAAAATAACACATAAACAGGAATAAAAAAATATATCATAAAGACAACACACTCCAGTGTGCTTTTTCAACACTACAGCTTCACATCTTGGAAAACAGGGAACAGTAACATGTCCATTTCTGCAAGACAGACTTAGTTTTTTTTTTTTTTTTTTTACCAGATGTTATAAGCAAGCAATTAAGACTTCAGAAGTTATTAATTCATAAATGTATTTTACTGTCAGGAGAATTTGCCTGACTTATCACAAAACCGTTAACAATTGTTAGTGCCGCATGCTAATAACTGCACAAATGTGAAACATAACCCTAGTGGGTGGGATCTTTCTTTGTACCGCTCGACACGGATTAGATCATCGTGGGCTACAGTGCATTAACACTGCATTTACTCGGTATTAAGGCAGCAGGCCCAACATCCCCATCACCAATTCACCTGCGTTGCTGCTGCTAGTGGAGAGGGCCCGCTTATCTTTTGCAGAATTCGATTCCATTTACATTAGCGCTGTAATTACCTCCATGTTCCTGATAAGAGTTGTAATCAGTCTTATCACTGAGCTGTACTTCCGTCACATTCAGGTACGTCAAAAAAAAAAAAAATGCCCTTGGCACATAGCTCCAAGGTGTTTAGAGACAGTGCCATAAACACATGTAGAACAGCCATCCATACCTGTTAAGTTGACAGTATGGCAAGTTTTTATGAAGGACCTTGTTGAGATAACTCAAGGAAAAAGTCTGAATGGGGGAAAGAAGTTACGGAATTTCTATAGCAAGCCCCATAAAGCAATGCACACATAGCAACAGTTGACACGTAAAAAACCTTAGGATCCACAAGTAAAGGAGGAAAAAAATTACGCTTTGTTTCAGACGAAACTTAAGACGCAGGGTTTAAGTCTCTGAGTCACTGCGTGGCCTATTTTGAGACCTGTTCTTGACATTCTTTCAGTATCCAGTAATAATAAAAAGAAAAACCTAGACAGGTGCTGGCAGGTAATGTAGACACCCAAGCAGTGGACCGAGTGTCTGAAAGAGATAACAAAGCAACAAAGACCCTTCATAACTAGCAGACTCATCTTAAATTGCTCAAGAATTTAAAGCAAGAGAGGGTCTTTGCCATCTAAAATCACCCACTGCTCTTCACAGTAAACATTACCAATATAATAATCATTTGCAGGGCCATCCACCATCTTAAGATCATATTTTACTGGACTACAGAATCGTGAAAAATGTCTATGGTTGTCGTAGCAATGTCTTGATTGGGTGTTGTTTTACTCTGCAATCTCAGAAATGATCATAACCTGATCACGACTACCATGGAAATTTGAGCAACAGTAATATTTTACAACCTTGTAGAGGCTTTATCTTAATGGAACACTTAAACAGGAGATTGATACTCCAACTCTGATGGTTCAAGACTGACAGGGAGCTAAAATAGGGTATGGAATACATCAGTATCAGAACTGCAGAAAACAAACAAACAGAATTCACTTAACCCTTCTGAATACTGCTTGAAGACTCAGTGTTCATAAACATTGTAGGAGCAATATTGAAGATTCCTAAGGGACTGATGGCTAAATCTGAATAACAAGCATGGAGATGCATCTGTGTTTCTGGATAAATATAATTTTATGGGAGCCACTTCTCTCATTTGTCAGTAGGTATTATTTGCTATGCAGATGGTTTGCACATATACTAATTTCTTAAATGACAAAACTAATGTCTTAAATGAGGAATAACATTGACGGTCACCATAAAGGTGGCTAGAAGGCAAGACCAAGGCCTGGTTAGCGTCCCTCTGGCTGAACGTGACTTGCGAGTTAAAGGTGCCTTCACCTCCGAGCGTGGATTCGCCCGCAGGGCCAGATAGGTCATCTGTCTTGTCGTCCAGTGCGCGCCGGAGGAGTAGGCCCCGCTCGCTCTCTGGGGCCATCTGTCATGTGCGTCCAGGGGACACGCGTGACGCATCGGTTTCCCTACAAGCCATAATCAATCCCCCGCCACGGCCATCCACGGGAATGTTTACGGCCCACATAAAGAAACCTTCGGGGCATTATAGCAGCCAGTAATCCCGCTAAGTGAGCGATATTTCCCTTCACCTCTGCTGTCGTTATACAGGCAGGCCCATAAATACAAGAGTTAATCTTTGGCTGTGACTTGAGTCCGTGCCTTGCCCTCTCCGCCAAAGAGAAAGCAGGTGGGACGTGCGGGTCAAGGTAAGATGAATTAAACACCCCGAACTGCGGGTGACTTCATTCCTGCAGGAGACAGTTTTTGGCTCTGCCTGACGGATCACCGAAGAAATGGAGGATTAAAGAAAAAATAAAAATACTATATGGAATAAATGCTTGCTTACCTATAGCAATTTAATTTCACTTAAGTTTGAATACTAAACCATAAAGCAGATGGACATTAGAATGGGTTACTGTTCAGGCAGGTCACCGGTACAAACACTGAACTTTAAAAGTAACCTGATGCTAGGACAGAAAGCTCTGAACTGCTCCATTAAATAATGACAACAGAAATAGCCACAGGCATCTAATACTCATCAATATAATTCATTACGCTGATAAAAAGTCATTGCTTAAATGCCCTTTTTAGAAAGTGTGAATTAAATTTTTATGTACAACATTATGGAGACCTGTGTTGCACTGTGCAGTCCGATACGGAAGTATACATTTGCATGATGAAACAGGAGCTGTTCCCAAGGTCAACCGGGGGCCTTGGCCTGAGGTAACAGTCTCACAGAGTGCTGACAAGCTGGAGTGAAAGTCAGAGAGCCCTGAGGGAGCGTGACCACTCCAGGGGTAAAAAGGGTCTGAGTTTCCATCACACACCAGGCCAGTTCCAAATGGAGCGTTGGCTCCTGTTGCCGGGGGCTCAAAGCTGTCCCCTTGGAGCAGACGCAGACTTGCTGCCAGGAAGCCAGGCATCTCAAGGTGTGCCCGTCCATCCCCCGCAAGACAACAGCGCTGCCTGCCATCAAAACAGCCATGAGGTCGTGGGTAAAATTTTTAATAGCCTCAGCAGCATGTCAAGCTCTGGCGCTCTAACTCCTAAATCATGATCAATGTGTCTTCTGCAGAGCCCCTGAGGGACATGTGTTAAACACACATAAATAAGTATGCGCTTCATCATGCTAGCCACGCACACGCCCCCAGGTACCACATATGCGCTCCCCAACAAAGGGTCTAATCAAATCAACAGCCACTTTCGCTGTTATTATGCGTTTCCTGTTAGGACATGACCGGCCTAGCAAATCTGCAGCTGATGCGCTCAAATTTTAATTTGTTGCCGTTACCAAAAATATATATTTTAAAATTTCTATTACAAATTCAAAAGCTCTTATTTACTTTCAATTACAGCACATGTATCATCCCATATTAGTCTATATATAAGAACTTCAAGGTTGAGTACAAATATACTGTTGAAATAATTGCAAATATTTCAAATTACTCTCTGGAATGATGATGTTAAATGTACACACAAGCCACGGAGAAAGGAGATCCTTCGAAAGTGACAGGAGCAGAATATAATTGGAAGTTGCCAAGGTTACCGCACTCCATGGCTGTGCATAGAGAGCTGTGGAGATGCAATACACTGATGTCCTCCCTGCTCAAATGAGACGAGGTTTCCTATTAGCTGGCTCTGCATCTTGTTCTTATAAAGGCGCAATGAGCGCCGTTTTGCTTCTGGCATCTGGACTCTGACCTTCAAAGCAGTAACATACACCCGATTTGGGACCAAAATGAACTTCTTTTAATTGTCTGTAGGTTCCACACCCTCCCCTGCTTCCCATCTCTTATGTTATTTGTAGCTACAGACAGCTGGGAGTATTTAATAGCCATCGACACATTGATCCAGCACATTGTTACAGCCGTGGCTGCCTTTCCTCTTGACCAGGGTCGTGGATCCACTAGAGACTGGGCCAGCTTCCAAGAGATCAGCCTTGATGCTCAAAACCGGGGCCATGCGCCTGTGACGGGTTAGCACCGCGTGGACTGAGCATGAGTAATGTTTTCTAATTGTTCCCCACTTGAAAAGAAATATTCTCTTTACACAGGGTGGTTCTGGACACATGAGACTGCTGAGGCTGAGTTCAAGTCCACACAATAGAAGCCTCCTGTCCCCATCCGAGGGAAAAAAAATAACAAACGAAAGGTTCCAGCCCAATCAGAGGGAAGAGCCTTCCAATCACAGAACACTTGTTCTGGAACCTTCAGACTATGACTGTTTCAGAGTTCAGTTCCCTTCAAGATTCTAAGAAAAAAATTGAAATTGAAAAGTCCTTAAAAGAAAAATTGAAGGATACTGTGGCCAGGGAGGGATTTTTTTGTAGCTGCTAGTGTCTAGGATAACAGGATTCTGGCCGTGTAGGAAAAGTCAGTAAATGTATGGACAAAGTCCATATCTTCAGTTAAAGCCTGCAAATGATAATGTAATAGCACTGACAATGAGGAGTGGTGGAGGAAAAAAAAAAAAAAAAAAAAACTGTGTTCTTGGCGTAGACAGAACACCCGTACTTGTAAAACCTTTGTCTTATCTCCCGGCAATCAGCCTAATTATGTTCATTGAAGGGGTCCAATTAAACTGCCACTGTCAGCCAGGAGCTAAGTGTTTCTCCCACATCCAGAGACGTCCACAATTAGCTGAGCCAAATTTATTTAGTGACACCTCTCTGCTTTTGACTCCCCTCCAATTATCGTTAATCAGCTCCCATGGGAGTTGGGCAGGCAAGTCGGGTCACCGTTTGTTCGCAGGCAGTAGCGTGCACGAAGCAGAGGCGCGGCATGTCAGTCGGGGAGGGGCGGGGAGATGTGACGTTGTCACGGCGCTTACTATGGGATACCCCCATTGAATAGCAAAGACCTGCCACCGGAGTTAATTGAAAAGCCGGGGGTGGGGGTGGAGTTTGGAGGTAGGAGCCCTGAGACATGGAGCTTGTTTTGAGAGGTCCCTCTCCACACTAGATTTGGATCCATCCCCTCTGCCATTGTTACTTCGGGTAGCCCCAACTCTCTGTTTGTATCCACCATGAACTCCGCCCCCGCAAGATAACATCCCTTCTCAAGTGGCACAGAAGGGACTGGCAGCAATGGCTGAAAGGCACAACAATGCCACGTTGCGAATTTGTGCATAGGCCAATGTGGTGAGGACATTATAGTACTTTGGAAAAGACATGAGTTCAAAGGGCTGGAACAGTGATGTGATTTTTATGGTTAAACCTCTGTTAGTGGGCAAGGTAGAGGAGGTGCCAGGGAAGGGGAAGAGCCAGGAAAGGCGTGTGACAAATAGTAAAGCAAGAGAGGGTAATAATAAAAAAACTACATGCTCTCCTTCCCAACCTCCTCTGCTTGAGGCTGCACAATGGGCTAATGTGCAACAATACAAATCGACTATCAACTAAAACGGTGCACATGATGCCCTTTGATCAGCATCAGCCAAGCCAAAGACAAATTGTCAACCATCAATAACTTCACTTCAAGCGTGAAATACAACACCTGAGGCTACAAAAAAAAAAGAAAAGAATGAACTGCAGATTTTGTGAAGTGGAATTTGAAACATGTTAAAATTGCACAAGAAGCATAACCCGACAGGGCCTTCCTCATGTGGGCTTTATGTTGAAAGTCCCTTGACCTTTGACCCGGAGCAGGACACCCACAGGCACCCGTGCCCCGCCCTGCTTTTCTGGTCAGGCTGCGAAGTCTGGATCAAACAACATGCACAGATGTGCCGCTGTGAACAGGGGGCAGACCCGCTGACCGGAATAACCACGTTACACACAGGGCACAAAAATCAGTGCTCGCAGTCACAACTCCAGTGGCCCAGATGCGCACCTAAATGCTCTGACAACATCTGTTCCTGAGGCTTTACCTAAACTTGACGGGACCAGCAGTCAGGTCAAGTGGGGTTCAATAACAATTTATAAAGTACAGAATTGTGGTGCAGGCTTTTGCATTAATTCCATCTCAGTATGAAGCCAGAAACACGTGGGGACAGTTTAAAAAACAGATTACAAAAATCCACGCAGCACAGACAGGAATGTTTTCCTACTCTTGATTTTCACAGATATATACATTGGAGTACGACATGAAATTTCAGGCCCTGGTTATAACTCTCTGGCTGTCTTGTGCCTGTAGTCTGTGCTCCCCCAAGAGTGAGTGTATTTGGTACAGGAGCAGCCAATCCTCAGCTTTGCTCCTCACTCAACCCCCCCACCCCTCCCACCCTCCCCCAAAGGGTCCGGCCGTGCAGACGGCACACCTCATTACGTGACCCTGGACCGTTGGCACATGGCATGCTTTGAGCCCCCAGGAAAATCGGCTTGAAAACAAGGCATCATTAACCCTCCTACGTTGAACTGAAATCCGTGTAACGACGGGAGCCAGGAGAGCTGAGATCAGCTCATTGAACACAGATGCTGACCGAGCTGAGATGCTGAGTGACGCTGTGACGCAGTGAGCCTGGAACTGTGTGATGAGGGACAGCGCGTGAACACGACATCCACCAGTTCAGTCAGGGGCTGTAAGTGACACCCCTCCAGGTGTGACCTGTGTCCCATCTGCCCGCATGTGCTTTCTCTATGCTATGAAGCAGTATTGTGGCGACCTGGTGGCTCAATGGGTAGGACACCAGGCTGGGATGCAAAAGTCCCCTGGTTCGAATCCCAGCCCAGCCCTCAGGTGCGTCCTTGAGCAAAACACCCAGTGCTAGCTCATTGTAACGTATGTGAAATACTGTTAGTCGCTTTGGATACAAATGTCTGCTAAATGAATAATTATGAAGTAATACTGATTTCCAAGGTGGAATACAGTCCTTCAGCCTGTCACAGATGCTCTAACAGAACATGATCCTCACAACCCCACTCCACTCACACGAAGCTGCAGGAGATGCACAGCTGGTGCTCCCAGTGGCAAACGCACCTAAAGCTATGCTCCCTGACCTTTCCCAGTCACGGCTACTTGCTTCTTAAATTCTTATTCCACGTTATGCTTAAAATCTACTTTTCAAATTTAAATGGACAAATTTAGTGTACTTAGAATGAAAACAAATTCCAGAAATGTTTTCTCAGGCATCTGTTGCCCCAGCAGTAGAGATGATGTCATTCTTCAGAGTGCTGCAGTTCTGACTCACAGAGCTTCCTGCAAACAGGCTGGAAGTTGCAGCAACCAGGCCAACCTCTGGGAGTGGACACACTGCTCAGAAACATTTCATAATCCTCCAGGGCATTGATACTTTTCTTACAATGATAGCTGTTCTCCTTTTGGCTTGAAATGGGTAAGATAAAAAAAATAAATAAATAAACTGACTTTTGGAAAAGACAAATGACGTGTATGACATGCGAAGGGCTGTTGCGGGTTTTATTAATAAACAGGAAATGAGTCCAATAAGATTACAATGCAGTTACATTCCTGTAGCTCTGTCTCAGTTATCGATCAATTATTACGCATTTCAAATCAAGGTGTTTGGCATTTCAATTCACTCAACCTCATCTTGTATTTACAGTCCGTAATTTAAATAAAAATATAAATTAATGAATTGTGTGCAACTATGTTAGTGATTACATTAGTCCAGTTTTGACCTGAGGATGGGACTGAATTTTTATCTTCTCTGTGTCAGTTAAACACTTAGAAAGGGGCCCGTTTCACTGCCTGTGAGAGGCTCCTGCATTAGGTAGTGAGGCCTTTTGACTGTCCCGTCCACCATCACCTCAGCCCTGAGCTCTTAGCGCCCAGGCCAGTGGCGTGGAGCTGACTGCTGGCTTAGCAGAAGTGCGGTTCAATACAGCAGGCCCCTCAGGAAGCCAGTGGTTTGCACTACCACACGCAGACAAAGAACCTTAACAAAAACTGCAAAAATGAAAGCAAAAATAAACTAATTTGAGCCTGAGCCCTGAAATAGCAACAACGTTCATTTTTGAAAAAGGCTATGTTGGTGTGGCATTAAACACAAAAAGCACTAACTGTGTTAAGTCTAGGATATAAGCTGGTTCTACATTTTACTGCACGCATGCGTTCAGGTTCTAGTCTGCTAGACAGGGGCAAGCAGGGTTAATCTGCTTAATTTCCATGGACTTCAAAATGGCCTGATGCTGGGGGAAAGCAGGAGGGAGTAGACTGACCCCATGAGCACTGCAGACCACCCAGGGGTAAGAAGCCTCTGGACTTGACAAGGGACAGTATTAAATCCCTTGTGCCAAGACTGTAACTTGACAAAGCACCATACTAGGAGGTACAGGTCAATTTGCAATGTGTAGCATTATTGTTCATATACCAGTATAGGCTAGAAATGATGACCACAAATGATTCATCCAGTGGTACTAACAAAAATTGCTTTCTAACACAACATGAGTGGGGCGGGACAGGTAATTCAGTGCTTGGCTTTGCCTGGTGGTTCTCGACACTGCTGGTCATAACGAGAATTAACAGCAGCTTCCTTCTGCTGCGAGCTTCCTTTACAGGCAGCTCTACACAGGTATACCCACAGCGCTAACCTTTCTAGTGAAAGATGTGCTACGTGCAGAGATGGCCGACTGGAGAGTTACCGCAACACCAGTCTGTTGAGCTGCAACAATGAAGTGTTTTACTGCAGTGGTTTATGCACAGTGGGGGACATGGAGGCAGCTACTCTCTGCTGTCCATATTTCAAGTGGAAGCATAATTCAAACTTGGGCATTAAACTCTACGTGTAATCAGCAAGTGCATTATAAGTCCCATAGACATGTTTGTTTGTTTGTTTTGCTGAATAATCCATCGCTCACACTGTGCCCTGAAAGGAATCCTTCTAGTGGAAAAAAAAAACAGGCAAGAAACAAAAGAAAGAATGAATGGATGGTATTAACTGGGTAACAAAAAATAGCTGCAGTGATGTCAGAGACAGCAGTAGCAGCGAGAGCTTCGTAAGTGAGACCTGTTTCATTATCTCCAGCTTGACACGATGGATTCTGGGAAGAGTCACATTAAAGGAAAGCAAAAAAATAAAAAAATAAATAAATAATAACCCCCCCCACCCCAAAAGAAGGGGGGGAGGGAACAGCAGCATGTCAGTGGTGTGTTCTTTGTTGTTTGATAGGTATAATTTCTGAAAGACATCTGTGGAAACAGGCAGACCTGCAGGGGCCTGACATGAGAAGTGCATCTGTCCCTCCTTTTGCACAAGAACAGTGACCCCCAGTGGACACCAGGCTCAAGGGGGAGGGGCTACGGGCGACGTGGGAGAGGAAGCAAAGTGTTAACTGGGGTCTTTACCATCCCCCATCCCCAGGCAAGCATGCTCAGCTGTGCAGCAGGGGGCAGTATTGCACCACAGAACAGCTATATTTTCAGTTCAATAAAAGGAAAAAAAAAGAGCATCTCCGCTGTGATAAGATCACATCAATGACACAGCTAATCCCTTTTAATACACAGCAGATCACATCAACTGAACTGACATGGACAACGAGTACCAGGACAGGACTTCAAATCTTCTAATTAGTTCATTGACCTTAATGTATTAATTTAACTCACAGATACAGAAATGTGCGAAGGACAAAAAAAACGACTTGTCTGTATAGGAAATAAAAATACTGAAGGGAACACATGAGTTCATTTTACCTCTAACTTTCATTCATTCATTTGTTTATTAATTCATTCATTTTTTGTAAGAGCTCAGCTGATGGTGTGAAATACTGGGCGTAAGGCAGCGAGTGTGCTGACGGGCTTCCTCTGTGTAGGAGTACACCTGCAAACACAAAGGCTGCTCAGAGCCCTTAGTCCACCTGAATCTCAAGTCTGTGGACAGCGGGAGGGCACTCAAGTTAGAGCTGAAAGTCAAGAAGTCAAACGGCTTTATGACTGACACAAAGAAACATGGGAAATCCTCAAACTATTTTGTGCCTTAGAATCCACACTGAAGAGGTTGTGGAGAACATGCTAAGGCGGAGGGCAGCTGACCTACAATATCATAGTGCCATGCACACAACAGAACATTGCAAAACGTCCTGGAATAAAACTGGAATCGAAGCCTGAATTCTTATCTTGTAGTGACAGAACTAGTGTGTTACCATAGCTGAACATAGTTCAGAATAATTTAAGTTTATTTTTTCTGTTGAAAGCTAATATTAGGCAACAGTGTTGTTTAAATCCTGGACTACTCAAAATCAGATAAGCTTACATGGAAAGTAGTATTATAAAGACAAAGTAGTGACTGGACTGCTGCTTAGTGAAAGTCCCTTAAGAGGCACATCAGTGTTTTCAAAATGATTCCAGTATAATATTGTAACGGCGATTGCTAACCATAGTACTCACATGGAGACATATGGATGTACTGGCCAATTGTTTTATTATTTGCCCTTAGAAGGACATTAAGGCAGAACTGTAGAAATCATAGTCACCCACCAGGGAAACAGGGGAAGGGTCTCCATGCACACGCCAAAGCACATCTAGGATGGGGACAACTATTTACAAAGGATGCTGGGAGGAGGCATAAACAACCCCCCCGGATGCTGTCCATCGGTCATGGCACCGGCGCTACAATCTATAACTCTGCAAATGAATACAAACTTAAATCACATTGCAGTAAAACATTATGTAAGTAAATGTACCTTCAAAGCAAACTATGGCCTTTGAAGGTGTGTTTAATTACTTTGTTGCTGCAGCTGGAGCCGTCGGTGTTCCGACAGGCACCAGCCCGTAAAGGCCGCTTCCGTGAATCTGTTCACAGGTACACACCAACCCCCACCACCAGCTGTGCTCCTGCCGGCACAAGCCCCTCTGCTGCATTCTTGGCAGAAACCGCTACTTGACTATGTGAATCCTGTCAAAAGTGACAGGGACACCAGTTGCCGCTCACACTTGACGAGAAGGCTTCTCCCTCCCTCACACTCCAACAGAAAGCAGAGCCCCCCCATTTGACAGGCACACTGCCCTGTCAGCACTACCAATGTGCATGCTGAACCCTTCAGTGCCCTGCGGGTACACAAAAGGGGGCGTCAAGTGACATTAAGTGTCAATTTGATGCACACTCAGGAGCAATAGGGTGCTTTTTAACAGACACAGATGGCCTAAAAGTGGGTCTGAAAACAAAAATAAGCGGGTGACGTAACGAGTAGGGATACAGGATGTGAAACCTATGCAAATGAACTGATTGATCAGGAAATTTCCACACATAAATCAGATGAGTTCAAGCAGACTAATTTGGTGTTACCGGGGTAAAGATGTGTCATCAGATTAACCAATCACTCATGTCAGATTTATGAAGGGCAGCAGCACAGGAGCAGACAGATGCAAAGTATGTCAGCCTAGCCTTTCCCTTCAGAGATGAGAAACTGAAAAGCTGGAGCTGTTGCAGAAACACACTCATCTCCTCTCAAGATCGGTCGGGCTGCCTTGAGGTCAAGCGTGAGCCTGCACTTTTTCTGCATGATACTGTGGTGGAAAACACGGCACTCCGCAAAGAGTCAGTCACACATGCAGTCTATCTCTGCGCCCACAGGCAAACAAGGGGGGGGTGGGCGCTTGTGGGTTGAGCTGCTCTCAGTGGCCTGAGGCCTAGGAAGCAGAGCATGTCCCCCCCCCCCCCAAACTGTTTACACACTTTGTTATCCATTATTAAAGAGCCCTGAGGGACCGTTCCACTAAATGCACATTGGCGAAAAATAAATGCAGACTCGTGCGCCAGAATTTGCCGCCGTTTTCCTGGCGCCACACAGCCGGATCAGTACCACTACCTGCACACCGACACAGAGCAAGTCTCAGGCAGAGACACCATGAGCAAGATCCGGTTAAAAATTATTAGTACTGCTCATGAGATTGCTGTTTATAATCTCCTCACCCCCCACTCCCCCCTCAGCACAAATGTTTGGCATTCCATCCCTATTACATCATTTCAAACCCAATTACTGCTCAGGCCTCCAAATAAGTGGTGTTGCATTTCCATTTGCAACAGAAAATCCAGAATTTGACTTAGAAATTAACCAGGCCATTGAAAAGAAAAAGAGCCATGATGCATTCATTTTCATCATTACTTTGTGAATCATTCAGCTACTGGCATGAAAGTGTATAATTGAATTCAATTAGCCTATATAACGATGACGATAAACTTCCACCTCAGGTGATTGCTAGTGCATGCAACGCATGACTACGTTGTCCTATTATCTACCATGAGCAAGGGCTGACATCACAGTCATGGTGGTATGGGGAGAGCAACGCTCCTCTGGCAAGAGTACTGTAGAATTAATAGTACTGTAGTAAAAAGTGACTTTTTATGAATGGAGGCAGGATCGACACTGATTGGTCCCTGTACTGCATGCTGTGTGAGACCCACAAATCTGTATCTACTACAAAAGTCAGGCAGACGCTAATGTTATTGACAATGCTCTGTGTTGCCCAAAAACATTTCTGTAAAAATAGGCAAAACTTTCTGCAGTGAAATATTTTGAGTTTGATAATTTTGAATGAAAAAAATGTTACACATACCAAGAAAACTGAAACTGCAGAATGAGATTAGCAGCTCAACAAAAAAAAAAACAACAAAAAAAAAGTTTTGGAGATCCTTGCATTTGGACAATTACTAGGCCTTAAATATTTTGCAAAGTCAGAGGAGGCAAAATAAAATCCAGTTAACTGGATTAGCGGTATTCTGAAACCTATGCTGTTCAGAGACAAATAAAACAGGTAAAAATTTTCTATGACACTGGGCTCTTCATGACTTACATTCAATAAAAGTATCAATCAACCCTCCTGTGCACAGGTTTCATATACACAGGTTCAAAGTTAACCTGCACACCAACTTAGTCTGGGTGTCACCTGCTGGATGACTCTGGGTGTCACCTGCTGGATGACTCAGGAATGCCCATCATCTTTCACAAACGCGGGAAAAACGTGATTGAATTAAAGCAGTTACTTAAACGCACACTGAAGGGACTCTTAAAACCAAACCACAGCAAAGGAAAATGGATAATGGTAGTCTTAATGTGGCTTGAAATTTTGTTAATCTATTTCCTTGGAATATGAACATTTTTTCTTCCATGAAAATCAATACCTAAGGGGAACCACAGTTCACAACCCAGGAGTTTAAAATCTTGCCCTCACAGTGCCTTGTACAGGAAACAATTACAGCTTTTGCTCCTTAATTACGTGCACCCTAATTAATACAGTGGCAGATGTTAGTTTTCAGTCACATTTATATTTAGCTTATCGGATGCCTTAAATTGAATTCTTATGTTGAAATGCTGGATAATTCACTATATCAACTGAGATCACAACTCTCAAAAATATCTTGGCCTGGCGCCTTCTCAGATGTGAAATGACAGCCCTCACTTTAACCTACAGCTGCCACGATACCAGTGACGTCAGAGCTCCGGACCTGGCCTGAACGTGATACCGCGTAACCTCACGGCCTAGAGTCTCAGACTGGCGTGGGATGTTGCACGGGTCTTACGCAAGCATCACAGCAGCAAAATGATAATCTGTGAATTCTTCTAATGATTACATGTTTCCATTCACCTGCTGCTTGGCTGGATATTATTTGCGTATGAGTGGCCTACCAACTGCACCTAGCCCTGTCCCAGAGATGTGTGACGGGAGCACAGTCGCGCCTGTGGTGCTCCGGCTTGGCTGGTGCCACTGTTGACTTAGGCAGTATGCCAGGCCAGCAGAACGGCGGGGAGGAATGCTGAAAGTCAAGGCAGGCCTCAGCCTCTGCACCCAGCTCAGATTTTATCAGCCAAGCTGCAGACGACTCCTTTGAGGTGGATGCCAGTCAGTGGGAAACATGCACTGAGCACGTCGCAGATGTTGCACTTTTAACATCTCTGCCACCAGCAGTAATCAAGATACCGGTTGACATTTCTTGATAGCACCCTTATTTTGGCCTTGAATGGGGGCTGTTTCTCAGAATCCAGCAGTAAACCAGCTACAACCAAGATCGTGACACTGATAGCTAGTCACTATTTATTGTAGCAGAAGGTTTATTCGTTTATTTATTTTTTGCACTTTTCACCTCTAACGCTGCTTTCATTTCTATTTCCTTTGGTTTAAAGACAAGGAGAACAATTAAATGCCATCACTTGGAGAAAATCTAATAAACTGACATGTGATAAGTGACAGGCTAATCCCATCATGGTTTTGACAGCTACTGGTATATTCAGTCTTCTAAAGAGTATTCATACTTGTGAAATAGTAGCAAAAATGCAAACATGGCTAGACACAAAACATAAGTAACTTTGCATAACAGTAGTACTGTTCACTCATAAATAATTAATTAACCAGGAATGGTTGTTTAAAAAAAAAGCACCAGAACTACACTGGAATGAAAGACAGGATATGCTTGTCTCTCAAATACTTTGCTTGCGGGAATTTGGAAAAATCAACTGGACTGCTTAGTGAAGAGACATTACTGACCTTTATGTACCAGCCAGTCCTTTATAACATCATTGGCCACTCTGACCATTCGTGGACCAACTGACAGTAACAGGGTGAAATCTCAATTAGAGGTCTCTCACAAGGACAAACAGGTCTCTAAGCCATTCTCCATTTGGCTCCATTAATGAATTAGACATTAGATAACAGCATGTTTTGTGACATCACTAATTCAATGTTGCTTCCCCTTAAACGTTCTCAAGCACAAGGTTAAAAGAGGAAAAAAAGCTGAGTATGACCAAGGATATTACAAGAGCCCACACACATGACCACACAAAACCTCAGAACTGCAGAGAACACCTGACATGCTCAGGAAATAATCCACTTACTGCACCACAAAACATTCTCCTAACAAAGTGAAAGGGTTCAAAGGCTGACTGGTCGTCAGGCTAAGTGATTTCAATTTGGTCAGGACACCGGGCAGTGAATCCGGGTGTTCCTGAGCAGGGCAGCGGCTCGACACACAACCCAGAGAGAGGCCCTTCTGTTAAGAGGTCAGCAAAAGCAACAACACCTTATGATCTGATGCTTGAGAACATGGTGAGTGTAGGACTAAGACTTATATTTGTTAAATTTGGGGACAAAAAGGAAAAACCAGCTTTGCTTTTCCCCCAATAAGTCTGTTACTTCAGTTTAAAATACTCCTTAAAGAGAATTATGTTTTAGTAAGAATGACCTCTTCTCCGTTTTAATTCTCTCTCCCATTGAAACATCTTGCTATTTTCACCAAAGCTGTTCGTTTTTTTTGCCGTATTATTCTAAACCTTTTGGTTATGAGTATGGGCAGCTGTACTCTGCCGTGAAAACGTTAACGCTCATGGATTTTTCTCCTTATTTGTCTCTGGGAGCTGTGGTTGAAGCTGTCGTGGGACCTCCTACGCAGGACGTTAAGTCACTTCAGACTACTTTTGCTGAACATAAGGATGCTTTACATTGACCAATGGACCAATCAGACACCTACTAACAATTAACTGAAACTCACACAGCCAGTAACAGATGCCACAGCATTTACTGTCTTACCTTTTAGGTCTGAAGGCTATAATTTGCACTGAACAGCTCTGGGACAAGGACCTTCAGGCCCCTCTAATAGCTCCTAATTACAGTGGACTATAGGCTCTCCCAACACCATCACGATCTGAAGCAAGTTTAAATAGAAGCCCTGGTCATGACGCATGTAAGTATAACACACTCAACACAACAAACAGTTTGGCTTTCAAAGGCTATCATTACAGTAGATGTTCTGGGTCACACACTGTGTCTTTCATTAATATGAGAGCACAGGACCAATGCTATGTACTGTTACAATCATGAACAGCGAGAGCTTAAATGTATCTTCAGGGATCATGTACCCCAGAATGTACTACTGGTGGTAGATGAAGAAACACCAGATCTAAATGTGTTCCACCACTGATATACGCATTTCCCACAGCTAATTACAGCTACTTTTCCACTAGTACATAAAATAAATGTAAATGACATTAAATCTGAATAACATACCTCCTCCCTGTTGCTTTTTAGCCATGCTTAAGACATAAAAAAGTTACGTAGCAGGCTGCAGGTAAACCTAGCACGTTTTGTGAACGTAAAGGTCAGCGGTCGCAGTGTCATGTGTTTGAGCTCTTCCACTTACCCAGGGCAAAGCCAAGCAAGTGGAGCAGAACCGTAACAGCAAGGGTGACAGAAAAACCAACACAAAGAGATCAGCG
This sequence comes from Chitala chitala, assembly GCA_025773905.1. Taxonomy (NCBI): domain Eukaryota; kingdom Metazoa; phylum Chordata; class Actinopteri; order Osteoglossiformes; family Notopteridae; genus Chitala; species Chitala chitala. Next base: position 19,011 of record JABJVR010015760.1, on the reverse strand, counting down.
CCACAAGAACAAGAGCAAAAACAGCAGCAACCAGAAGGGCAAAATAATCAGCAACAGGGCAGACCATGCTAACGGCAACAAAAAGATCAGAGGTATGCGAACAATGATAAGAAGGGCGAGAATTTAACAAACAGTGAGAACAATGTTAAGAATGAATGTATTGCCCTTTGTCCTGAAGGACCAGCACAAAAATGCAGTTTAAAAGACTCATTATACGTGGGGAGTAACAAAGGACGAAACTGGGTCCGCAACTGAGCTACACATTAAAGCCACATGTTAAGCCAAAGTGGCAAGAGTTGGCCGGAAAAAAACAACGTGTCCCTCCCAGACCACCGCCTGATTAAAACAGAGGCATTTGTGATACGCTTGGTGCCTAAATGTTGTGTGGGCATGCTGGGCTGATGGCACATGCACAGCGCATCTCCAAGTACGCTGAAAACAGGCTGCACCAACGCATGCACAGCGCGTCTGTTGCTCGAGACCGCTCCCACACAGAGGCGAGAGGAGCAGACGCAGGCACACGGAGCCAGGTTCCGTCCAGGAGCGGTTTGAGCTCATTATTATTCACTGCGGAAGAGAGAGAGCGAGTGGGAGAGCAAAGGATTCTGAGGAACCCAGCAACAGCCTGAGAACATCAATTTCCTGCAGGGCCCAGGGACACGCGTGTTATTCTAAATGTTAATGATGCGTGCCTGAAACATCTCATACAGGCAGGACCCGTCTTCCTTGGCCTCTTAAAGGGTGACAGCGGGGGCCAATACTTGACAGTGAGCTGAAATGGACGTTTCTACGTTTAGTCAAGTGGGACCCTGAAGCGGCTGTGAAACCAGGACTGAACTAAAGAGACATCTGTGTAAACCCATGGATCAGTGCATTTTTGAAAAAGCAAAAAAAAAAAAAAGTTCCATTCACTAAAGGTTGTGGATTAATTATGAAAGGCAACACCTACACTCTTTTGCAGATGAGAAGGAATGGCGTGACAGGCAGTGGAAGTGAACACAGAGCAGTGCCTTTGGAGAGAGTGCTGTGACAGAGCTGAGGGTCACAGGTGTTTATGCAACACATAAATCAGACCTACAGGCTAGACCAGGGACTGCTGAAAAATATTCTCTCCATCTACATGGAGGAGATGTAAAATTATACCCCTGACTGATCATTCAAAATGGAGGTGTACATTGACAACTAGCTTGGATGAATATTTGCAAATAGATATGGTACAATTTGAGCCTTTTCTAACACTTGTGTATTGGCAAGGGCCTGGTAAATGAATTTTAATGCTGTCTTCCACTAACATATTAAAATTCAGGGAAAGTGCTCTAATTTTGAATAAAACTAAAATAAAGAAAAAACATCTTCATGTAGTAAACTAATATACTAATGAAAATAATGTAATGCTGTCTAAAAGAAATTGCCGTAGATTACCATGTTCCAAAAACAAAAAGGTTAATAAGGCATGCAAATACATATGTACACACACACACACACACACACACACACACACACGGTGTACTTCCAGGGCCTAACTGCACGTACACCAACTTGTGTAGCATGTTTACAGCAGCATCTGTTTACGTCAGACCTAACTTTCCAAAGACAGACACACAATAAAAAATTTTATGCCCAGATAAGTGAGCATTCTCCACGAGACGGGTATTTCATCAGAGCAGAAAACCTGAAAGACGATAAACACCCACAGGGGCTATAATATCCACTGTTTACACTGCTGCCAAGGATGTTTCAGACAGAGATAAAACACAAAGGCTCTCGTCAGACCTGGCTCCATATGGATGGTGGCGTTTTATATGCATTGAATTCCCAGAGAGAGAGAGCCGATAAAACGACGGAGCAGCAAACCCCAGTGGTGGTAGATCTATATTATGACACCACCAGTACGGTTCATCTCAATCAGGCTCCCTCCTCATACAGCCGAGTCTCACAACAGCACTGCAGACAAACCTCCGTTTGTGCCTCGTCTGTGAGCCCAGCGCCACACAGCTCACAGCTAAAGGGACATTCAAGCACGTTTTAAGACGCAGAACACAGAGGATCCCCCATGATAATCATTAATGGGTTTTCTTATGCACATGACAATCCCACAGAGTTTACATCTGCCAGCTTACTCGCATGTGTATTTTTGACGTCAGCTTTCAGTAAGCGATTTCAGGTGCACAATATACTAACCGTCAGATGGCTAACTTCACAACAGAATGGCGGACACCTCACGGATTAGCATCACCTCTTCAGCATTTTATAGGTCTCAATCATTCCCATCACAGTGTTCAGTAGCCGATACTGATCCTATTTCCGCAAGAAAATCAGACCTATTCCTTTCTCCTCTGAACCAAAAAGCCTTCACCGCTGTCATCTTGCTCAGAAAAGCGAAGCTAATCTTCACCTCTGTTGCTGTTTGCAGTTTTATTTCCTGAGTGGTTTTCTCACTTATGCATCACCGTGTGGTTTCTGCCTTCTGTAATGCACCCAGACCTGCAGACTAGTTAAAAAAAAAAGACTTCAAGTAGTAACTGAGAATGACAAATCACCTCACAGTAGTTAGTAGATCATAAATTACTTTTTAGTGGTGAGGAACACACTAAGTTGTGAGGTACATAGGAGAGCCTCTGCTGAAAGGCAAGGAACACAAACCAGTGATACAGAAGTTAAACACCACCATTCTTACACCATTCATTTGTACCCAAACAACTTATTCTGACTAAGAAATTTGTCAAATAAAGTAATACTTATACAAATAACATCTAAAGGCAGACTTCTGTCTGCTATGTTATGCACAGAATAACGTAAATCATTGTGATTCAGAATCAGAGTTTTTAAGTGGGTTTCTGTGAGCATTAGGGAAGCCTGGTTTTCCCTTAGCTAAATTTCACCCACAACATAATTTAAACAACGAAACAAAACATGCACATGAATGAATAAATGTGAAGTAAGATCATAATTTTAGCAATCCATGGCATATAATAACAGAGTCAATGAGATAAACCATTTAACTGCTCTGAAGGTTGATGGCACTGAAGCTATGGCTGGTAGACACAGACCTGCTTGTTCTTCCTGGAATAGGTTCTCTTCTTCACTCGTTCCTTCCTTCCATCCTGCTCCTGGTCAAGGCTCGCGGCCCGATTGCTGAAGCCATTCTCCGTGGAGCCTATGCTGACGCCGTTCTCCACATCTCGCCGTCTTTTTACCAGCTGCTTCTCCCACTTCTCCTTCTTTTCCTGCGACTTCAGCGTCCCCTTCTTTCTCTTCTACACACCCAGGTGGAAAAAGAAAATTAAAGATAAATATAGGAAAGGTATTCCTCTCCAGACATTTCGAGGTACGAGTTAAGCTATGTAGCAATTTATGAATGTTTACGCATTATTAAAACAGCGAGATGCCATCATTACATACAGGCATGCGTGTAACACATTATCCAGTATTGGACCGCAGTCAACATAGACACTTATAAATGTTCGAATAGCAATTATGAAGGCGTGAATAATGAAGGTGTTAAGTAGTATTAAACATTTTATTTAATCTTTTGTAAGCGACATGTGATCTGTTGGTATATGCAAATAAGGGAGAAGGGGGGTTATGTAGAACCCACAATGTGGCTTCCGTCAGCAGCCAAGAACAAAACGCCTTGGACCCAAAATAAAGTGGACTGTTGGCATGTTTTTTTTTTTTTTGCTTTGAAAAGCACTTTAAATACAGTGCTGGATGCATCACTTGTCAAAGCGGTCGTCACAGGGTCAGGGTCTCAGTTCCAATAACCTGACACTGAGCGCAACTCACTGAGGTAACAGGCAAGGAGCCTCATTTAGAGTCCGCGAGCAGGATCATCATGGGAAACAAAGCTTGAAATCGACGCGGCGCTCAATCGGGCCGGAGGACATGCCACGGCACAGCGGACGAAGGCTCGCTGCGGGATTACCCGCTCAGATTTCAACATCTGTTTTCCACTTGCAAGCCTAAATTATTCCAGACAGCTTCAGCCAGCCCTTGCGGAGCAATCAATCTGAATAACCAAATAATTGGCTCACGAACGTGCCAGATGGCAATTTACATTAGGGTTAACGAAACGGCACCAATGCACAAAGGTGCACGAGCTACAGCTTTCATCTAGAACATCAGAAGTAAACAACGTGCATTTACAAATACACGTAAACACAAAAGTCTGTCCAATCAGGAAGCCTGACACATCTGCTCTCCTCACCTTCTTGTTTATATCCAATCAGGAAGCAACTAAGTGTTTTCCACAAGAACTACGGACGGACTGTTTACAAAGTTCCAGCGCCCAACCTAGGACGACGTCAGCTTTAAGCACATGGGACTGACATGTGATGGCATCTACAAAATGGATAACCTCCATCGCTATGACATCCTCATTTTCTCATGAGGCCAGAGGGTTCCTCCGTTTGTCACGCAACAAAATGACACAGACAGTGAACGGAGGTGAAGATGTGCTACCTCTGAGCACCTTCTCCTAAGGAAGTTCAGACTCAATACCACCAACGCAGCACAATCAATATTCATAACTGTGATGAAGAACTGCAGGGGTGAAGGAATTTAATTTACATACCGCGTCCCGCCTCACACGGAGTTGCTAATAAGCATGTCTGATCAACACACTCAGCATTAGCTGTGGGATCAATTAGAATTAGACTGACAGACTCGAAGAGGCATTCCAGCTTGGAGCTTCATACAAACAAGCCTGTAATCGTAGCAGTATGTGCCAACTTGTAAATGATTTCCAAAGACAATGGTTATGGCACCTATATGTAATAAGACTAATATGTAAATTTCAATATTGTGGAAAAATACACAACATGGAGGCTGAACCCTGAAACACAGGCAGAAAATGCAAGAGAACATCATTAGAGAACATTTTCATTGAGCCTTAAAGCAAATAAATAAATAATATGAGCACAAAAAGACAGTTTTTATTGAGATGTTCTGTTTTCATAATCACTCTTGAAGGAATCTAACACTAAGCTGCCTTGGCCCGATGACAGTCTGCCAGTGTTAGATTTGGCAGGCAATGGGCTCAGTCCACAATACTGGCACATCAGGTGGCTACTTTCACGCTAGGAAAGGTCCCCTCTCCAGGCTAACCTGTGTCTGTTGCCACGGTGACAGCCAGCAGCTCTCCGTTATCATTCCATGTGTAGAGACAAGCATGTCATCTCTGTTGCCAGACTGCTCACATTCCACACTGGAGAGCATAGACCTCGAGGCATTAAACCAGCGAATGCCCTTTTGGGAAGTGTGCTGCTTGGGAAATGTGCATCAAAAAAGTCCAGCGACCCTTTTGACACCAAGCCCCTGAATCCCCAGTCAGCAGAGGCAGAGACAGTACCTTCCCACCCCCTCACACCACCTAAACACGCTCCCCTGCCTGCTCAGAAAGCGCTCTTCCTTGCATCAGCACCAATTACCGAAGACACAGGAATAGCTCAGCTGGGGACCAGGGCTCCAGTGAAAGGTCAGAGAGGAAGTTCAAAGCATCAACATATGGCTGCCTAACATCCCTAAGAGAGACGGCTCTGCATTTCTGCCTCTCCTCAGCTATTTCTCAAGGATACTTCGAGGAAAGCAGATGTCTTTTCCATGCAGCTTGGAACCACTTAAAAAAAGGAAATACAAGACTTTCCCTCTTCCTGTGGGATGGCAGCATTGTTGTTCATGTACATCTCCTGTGCTCTAAGCTAGTTTTCTCAATTATTAATGACAAAAAGGCTGTGTGAGGAGCCCCGGGTCTCTTACGGGGTAACCGACTGTATTCATATAAAAGGCTGCTAAAAACACAACAGAGCGCTAGCAATCAATCAAAGGAGACGGTGCATACAGACGCTAAAGAGAAGAGTGCAACAACCTCATAGCAGACACCGCTGTGCCGCTGGCAAGTGCTCGGCACCGCGTGATCAGAAGCCAGACTCTCCTGACCACGCAGCAACACTGTTAGACCATTTCATCCATGCCCGCCTGTCTCCATATCTGACAGGCAGCTGCCAGCCAATCTCCATTATAGTGTAAATTATTACTGCAGCAAGAGGATCTGAAAGAGAGATGTCTGTGGTGCCTTTCCAAGAATAACGAGCCCAACTGAACAAACAACACTGGATTGATAAGTTGATAGGAAACAGGCTATGCGATTACACCAAGCACCAAGAGACGTGAGATTTAGACTGTGTTGACTTAACACTTCAGGCAGCTTGAGATATCCACTATTTATTTCACTCTGTTCTCAGATGCCATAAAAAACTTCTTTTAGGCATAAGGCATACTTCATTTCCAAACATACGTGCAGGTTATGAAAGGCCGGGTCTCTCAGAAAGACTCCTACACAATGCAGCTAGTCTTTAATACCAGCAGCATACACCGCAACATTAAGGAGCTACTTAGTCATTAAAAAAAAACCCTGCATGAACTAAGAAGCAAATTCCACCCTCAGTAAAACCTGGCTTCCCACACTGCTCTAGCAAGGGGGGTGCAACTCATAGTCCTCTTAGGATAAACAGCACAAAAAAAAAGGAAAAAAAAAAAAAAAAAAAAAAAAAACACACACACGTATCTGCTGATTCAGTATCCGCTGATTCACTTAATTGCGGTCAACAGCAGGGGAAAAAAAATTAAATATAAAAATTACAAAAAATAAACAGTTCACAACTTTTAAAATGTGTAACACTCAAGTGCGTACTGTACAGGTAAACGTAAACATGATAAAGAGGGCACACCGAGCGATGGCACTACTGATTTATCTCCTTTGTTTGGTAAAGGTGGAAGTTGATGGGGACTGCCCTGAGTGTTTGTGGGAAATTGTAGTGTGGAGTAGATGACGAGGATGAATTCTGCATTTACATTTTATATTTACATTTATTCATTCAGTAGACACTTTTGTCCAAAGTTACACTTTTGTCCATTACAAATGAGTAACAGTACACATGCATATTAAGGTTGACAATATCTGGGAAACCAGCTAACAGTAAGTGCTGTCCTACAGTCAAAAGTGCACAATATTCAGGCTAGCAAGATTATGTATAATAAAACAAGTTAACCAAAAACAAGACAATCCACAACAGCAAACCACAAAGAAAACATGCACTTTTTTGGTAGTGAAAATAGATAATGTTATATTTACAAGTTGGTAATTACAAATGAACAATGCACATCTTCCAAGAATTCCCAACCCAGAGACTTCCTGTCCATGTCTTGTCTTTTCATTGGTTCTTCAGCCCAGTGACTCGCATTCCTGAAGACCAAAGGGTGTTGTCCAACTCTGAGTCAGTCCCCCAAATGTTCAAAGAGACACACAGACACAGAAACATATAGCAAATACTATCGGGGACGTTTGCTCTTATCCACTGTTTCAGTCAACTGTGGTAAAGCTTGGAACGTAATACCCGTGGACACAGGGGCCCAACTGTGTGTGTGTATACATTTATATATACATACATATATATATACACAGACATACACACTCACATACATACATACATACACATACATACACATATAGCTATATATATAGCTATATGTGTATGTATATATATATATATATATATACTGTGTTCACTAGGGCTTCATTTGCAGTCTATGCTTGGTATATAACATTTAAGGTACTGATTCCATACATTGTTTTCTTACACTTATTTGAGATGAGTGTTGGATGGGCTCCAAACCTGACACCATCTGTCCAGGCCAGACTCTTGGGCCTGGCCCAGAAAACGCAACCACAGCAGGAGGCAGCATGTAGGCATGGACTGCAGTGTAAACTGCCATATCCCTCTGAAAGAAGCACTGAACAAAGCACTGCGCTTGGTTGGCGTGCTCGTGCGCCCTCAAAACCTTAGCTCTGCCCCAATAACCAACGTGCTAGCAATGGCTGAGAGCAAAGGGCAGCTGGAAAGTGAGAAGGCAGCAGAGAGAGGCTGGCCAAAAGTGAGGAACAACAGTGGCTGAGGGGAAAGTAGGAAGACAGAACATGACCCAGGAGAGTAACTCCACACGTCACCTCATACAACAGTAAAGACCTGACAAGCAAAAAGGTCATCACCTCTGTGTCAGACTGCCCAGAGGACTACCTGACAGCCCCTTTCAGAGGATTCTGCTGTTCTCCATAACAGCCCATCACATGTTGCTCACAATGGCTGCGTTGTCCTGCCAGCTGATTCTGGAACAGTGCACAAATACTCTCACACGCTAGCCCATGGATTTGTCCTGAGGGCAGCCTGGCAAACAGCTCTGCCTTTCTCTGCCTAGTATTGACTGTGAACCTCCTGCCTGGTCAGCCTAAAAACTTCCTGCACACTCCTTTACCTCACAGCCCCCCCAACTCCAGCTACTCCAGATCACACCCCTCCCCCTCATCTGCTGAAAGCAAAACTGTGTCAACGACAGATGCAGGCTTCACTGCGGCATTTCTCACACACAGGAAGTGTGAACTCAACTCTTGTGCCACCTCATCAACACCTTCACCTGAACACCCACCTCCGGAATGGCAGAGAAACCAGAAAACCCTAAATATAGGCAACCCCAACTGCACTGACGCACAAGCCGGATCCCAGACTATACATACCAAAAAAACCGACCCAAACTTCAGGAATGCTAAGTTAATGCAAGCACCTTCATAACTCACCGCGAAGACTACCTACAAGACAAGACCATGTGGTAAAAAAATGCACTGCTACAGTGACAAAATCATTACATAATTCATATTCAAAACAAAGCAATTCAGTAGAAAAAAAGAGAATAAAGCCAGCATTAAAAATGCTTTTATCCTCTTGTCCTTCATATTTTATTGTCCACATAATTTAATATCCAGTTTAAAGGCCACATAATACCACCTTGCATCAGTACTGAGCACCTTTTCGAGCAATATATAAAAGCACTATCCTAAATGCTGTCAAAATATACTTACTTTCAGTACCACCAGGTTTAAAGCACAATATTTAGCTTTTCTTTTTTGAGTTTGCACAATTAGTAATTAAGTTAATAGTACAACTGGTGAAAAATTATGATCTTTTTAAACTGTATCCTTTGTGGCATTTAGAAAGTAATTTGGTTACTTGGACATCAAAACCTCTGAATGTAGGTGACGGAGCAGATAAACCTACAGAATGTGATTCATCTTTAGACTTAGTGATGAAGAACAGCGTTAAAGTGATTATGTTGTACTGACATCCTGAGTTGCACGCCCACCAGTGATTTAGAACCAATTAAAGACCATGACGTGTCTTGGTGTACTTTTCAATCTGCTGCAGATGAGAAAAAAGGCCAGCCCATCCGGCAAAGCAATTAAAGTTCACACTTTACTGCATACACTCACATGGTTTGCGATTCTTAACGACCATTACCTCTTATCTTCATGCTTGAAAAAACTTCTCAAGCTTTACTACTGCTTAAATTATTAGATTAAACAGCACAACAAAGTATCAAATTTTATCCCCACAACACATTGTTTTCGAACAACTTTGCTTTAAAAGCCACAATAAATTTAACTCAAAATTAGGGACAGATGACCACACACCGTGATACATAAAGCCAAGAACAAGGGAATATAAAAAGGTAAACCCAAGGCTTTTACCTGCACTTTTTAAAAGAATCTTAAACGGATAGCGCAATTTAAGTACCTTTTACCTAATGTGCAGCACTAGTCGGTTTTATGTGGTGTGAACTGGAAAAACTGCAACTGAAAGTCAGCATCCGAAAAGACTGTGCTTGCTACGTTTTCATCCCCTGCCTTGGGCTCTTACAAAGTCTAGACTGAGGAGAGTGGACGGAGACACAAAAAACAAACAGGCGGGTCTGCAGGCTTCTTTCAGGTGGGCATGCAAACCTGAACTTGGCATCAGCCAGCCGCGCCAACACTTGTTAGGTGGTGAGCTGTGACAAAAAAGCCATCTCACCTGTCACTGCCTCACCTATCACTGCCACCACTTCAGCTCCTCCTCGGGCTCACACAGGAATGCACGCACGCACATGCAGACACGCACACGTGTACACACACACGTATTAAAAAAAGAGCATGCGCGCAGACCCAAGGGAGACGAGGACAGATCAGCCGTCGTTGTTGTCAAGCTCCTCATGTCAGCACCACTGACAGCTGGCAGTCAATTAGATTCTGCGACACCTGGAGATGTGACACCTGAACGGCGTGCTGATAAAACATAAAAAAAGGCACCTTGACAGGATTATACAGACTTATTACGCTCCACGCTGCATTTTCCTACCTGAGCAAGAGGTCAATTTGTCAAAGAATCACAAGTAGGAGCCGTTATCTAAAGTGTGAAGGCACAAACAATTACGGCAGCGTGGGTGCTGCAGACAGCGGGACCCGAAGACATGGCTGGGTTCATGTGTGTAACTGTACACAGCTCAGTATCACCTAATCTCCATTTAAGCAGATCAGCGTTACTTTCTGTGAAGAGCTATTCGTTTTGTCTAACAAAGGTGTTGGAGAGAGGCTGCAAAGCCTAGGGAACCTGAACACCATGAGAGCCATCAGTGCCCAATGTGAGCCCAGTATCCACCCTCAGTGTCTATCAGAGGGCAGGAGAGGGTCCTTCTTATTTTGGGTTTTTTAGGCATTTTCACATTCCAACAGTACGTGCTGACTTTAGTGTTGAGTATTACTTGACCTGGATGAAGCTAGGGTGCTTAGGGCTGGCTTCAGGCTTTATTGAGCCTATTTCACCAGTTAGACCCTCTGTCCACAGGTGTTCCAGCTCTGAATAATTAGGAACACACGACAAAAAAGCCTGGGGGTGGCAGAAGTAGGAAAAGATAGGAGGAAAACGAATGTGCAGTGCTCTACTATCTGCCAGTAAGAACATGCCAGTGAGAATAACGTTCCTTTGCCCCTCTAACTCATCCATGTGGCACATCTTTTTACATGTTCTTTTTCATTGCTGCATTTGTATTTCTGACAATGCCAGTCACGGTGGCATAAAGGGAATTAAGTATTTTCCAAACTAATAATAAAAAAAAAATGTTCTAAGACAGACTCAGTGGCCCTGTGATTTTATCTACAGAATGTGGTAAAAAAAAAATTAATAAAATTGTCACCACATCAGAAAGCAATAAAAGATTTATTATAGTATAGTTTTATTGTATTTGATGTCAAAACTATAACTTTGAGCCTTACATTTAAAGTATCAAATAGATTTTATACAAGCACCACAAAAATAGAAACGCCTTTTGCGCAAAGCCATAGTAACATTTTTCTTCACAATGAAAACATACAAGTTGTACTGAGTTCCTTTAACCATCTTCAAAACAAAGTTACTTGACTGATAAACAAAAACCGATAAATCCAGATCGCCCTCTGTGTGTCTTTCATGACTCTAAGGCCTTAACACTAGAAACATCTCCTTCCTGTGTTGGCAGTCCGAAAGTCCTCAGTGAACAATATAACCCATGTCTGTTACAAACATTAGGCCATTAAATTGTTTAAATAGAACACAGCAATGTAAATCGCTGACACGTCATTTGAAATGAGCAGTGCAGACTGTAGCTTGACTGTATAGTGCTTGGCCCATGTTTTTCACACGTCGCGGATGAGGCAAGGTTGACCTGTGACCGAACACACTGACAGAGGGAGAAGAGCTTGTACCCTCATCCCCCCGCCTCCCCATCCCTGAGCAAGGGCATAGCTGTGTTACACCCCTGCGACCTGCCACCCCAGCGACTTCTGAAGAACAGTAGGTGCACCATGGGGGCATGGGTACGGCCTCCGGCAATTTATTGTGGGAACAGGTTCTCACAGACGCTGCTCCGTTTAGCAGACTGACAAGCAAGCTTTCCTTCACACACCAAATGATGTGTTAAGATGGCTCTCTCATGGTTGACTGTGATTAAAATTACATGTGAAGAAAAGACACTGACAGACTTCAGCTACAAAAGACACGCTGCGCTTCATAAAAATTTGAAATGCTACACAAAATTTTCTCAGAAAGAAAAACATGCATAAAATGTATACAAAAAGTACATATAAAAAAACTACCACCTAACAGGCCAACAAAATCAAGTTAATAGTCTTACTTTTTACTGAAAGTTTTGTGCGAAAAGACATGGTCAATAATGCAAACCATCTGATGGTCATTTCCAGCAACCATCGCAAACTGTTCTGGTCATGGTCATAGCTCAAATATATGGCTTTGCTGAATCAAAGGAACCACAGACTTGACAACTGGAACCTGCAACAGCAAAACCCTAGCTTGGCCAAAATGCACTGTAAGCAGCTTCCTAAAATACCCTCTGCAATTAAACCTATTAAGCACTGTGCACCAAAAAGCCTTGGTTCTGTCACTCTTGGTAAATATAAGCAGTGTCAGTTTTTGACAGGCTAAATGAATCTTGGTGGATAGGATAATAATGTACTGTGTCCAATAATGGGGCAGGCAGTTTAACACACTTCCCATTCACACTTCCCATTGGATCAATTCACTCTGGGAGTGATTGCAGTCCCTTGTCAATAGACTGGGTAGTTACATCTTCCTATGCATGCAAAATAAGTACACGGTTATAATGCATATTGTCTTGCAGGTCTGAAAGCTTGCTAAAAAATTTCTGGAAACCATCCACCGAGAGCAGGAAATGGTGGAGCAGCGTACTGTCAGATCAAACTGTCGACTCGCCGAATTCACACAAGCCACCAAAACAAGTCTCAACAGACATGCAACTCTCACAACACTTTTTCTCGGGTTGCACAATAAACGGAAACATACAGATAATTGTACGTGAATGAAAGTAGAGGCGCGCCAGTAGTAAAATATTGCCAAATATGTATTTCCGATTAAATAAACAAGCAAATCAATCTGTTTTCGCTTATTACTGTCAACTAATAAATGGCATTTGTAGAACTGTTGTATAATAATCATTGATTACGTTAATGGTCGGTTACTCAACACTACATTTTAAAGAACTATATTGAAAAGATGTACATTTTTACAGAAATAACATTTAAGTTAAATTATGAACAGTCATCAGCAGATGACAAGAACAAAAAAAGCCAGGATGAAGCTAACACAGTAAGGCAAACAGGATGGGGTTTAAACTGTTTCAATGTTGCTATTGTAATGTGTAATTCTAGTGTGCACGAATATACTCATTGTTTGTGTTGCTTAGCAACAGTCAATACCCGGTCCAGTTGTGGAACTATTTGTGTTGGCAGAGCCACATCGCTGATTAAATAAAAAAAAAAAACAAATCATAATCTGTTGTCATCTGCGGCCTCAAGCTAATGACGAATCACAGCCGTGCTGATATTCAGTACAAGGGCACTGCCTCACATATGATACTGCTTAAATAATCACATACAAAAGCCAAGTTAAGTTTATACCACATACAAATTCAGTTGCATTTTACAACCATATGAAAAAAGTAATGTGTAGAACAGGAACAACTAATAAACTGTCACAATAGTAAAAACATAGACCACAGGAAGTATGTCAAAATACAAACAACTTAAAGTAACCTGAGTCTGAGTGATAGTCTAATAATTGGCTTTGAGGTCACTTTATTTTGTTAAGTTGTTAGTGTCTTCAATTTGACAATAAAACCTTCTAAATGTTTATGCAGACAAAAATGAGATAAAATTCAGTCTATAATGTTTGGTGCAGCAGTGCATTTCTAACTAATGAACACATGCAATCCTGGCAAATTAAGCTATTTAAACATGGTCTGTGTTGTTTTGTGTTCATTGCTTTAAATACAGTTTTGTAAACTGAACTGGGGTGAAAATGGGAATACATTTTCCCATAATAAAAAAAAAACATCTTTATGTATGCTTACTTGCAATACTCAGGCAAGAAAAAGTTAATTTCGTCTCAATGATTTGCTCCACTTGTAATTCTCTCATTTCTTGTGGACAGAACTATGTCCAACCACCCTTCTGCAAAAATGGTATTAATGACTTCTTTTGTACACATAACAGAGGAAAATGTGGAAATATCTGGAAACATTAAGTGTAACCATGGAGACAGAGACCATTATGTGAACACAAGTGCGGATTGCAGTCTGATTTGAAAATGGACCAAGGCAGCAAAGTGGACAAGAGTTTAATTTCCAGGACTCTGGTTTTTTGCAAACGTACAAGGCAAAACTCTGGGTGAAGAGGCCTTTCAGTCCAGAACAAATAAAGGCTCACTGTGAATAGGGCAATGGCCCTAAGTGCCAAACTTTGATACTTTTACAGCACTGACCGAATTACTTATTTACTATTAAGTATTGAAAAACGCCCTGTCATTTGGTACCAAATTTTGGTATCTACAGCGTATAACCTCAAACAGACCATGAACCATCGTGCCACAAACAGGCAACTAGAGCAAAACTGGGGATTTCTACTAACATCCAGGTGGTTAAGGTGCTTGGTTTTCATTTGACAAATGGTAATGTTTGGACCAAAGTTCGTTTCTTCTTTTCAATAAGATTACATTTCAGTTCACATTTAACCATATTTAACCAAATCATTATTTGAAATTGAGGTGAAATTTAAAGTAAGAAGCAGAGATCTTCACTTATTATAAGTGTTTATTTTCTAAGAAATGTTAGGTACCTAACTGAATATGTGTATTTATACTTGTTTGTTTCTGTTTGTAATTTGTCAGTATCTTTAATATAATTTCTTAACATTCTGGTGAAGAATTGTTTCTATTTGCACATTTAAAACTTAACCTGAGTTAAGACTGTCCTCACTTACTGCTGCAGCCTTAACTACCACTCCTTAACTACTGCTCCAGACTTAACTAGGGTCAAACTAACAGGGTATTTTACTGTACTTTGTATTTCATTTTGGTAGCCATTGGTGAATTGAGGATCCCTTTTTAAAACATTAGCTATCTCACAACTGCCAAAAGAGGTGTTACATTACTGTAATGCCAAGAGATGGGCTTGTGTGCATGTGTGTTTTTGTATATTGAGAGGCTTATGTTGTAAAACTGCTTTGAGTGGGAAAATGCCAAGGTGCAGAAACATAAAACTGAACAGTTGAACAAGACAAACCACACTGTGACAAATAGGTTTATATTTTTTAGATTATGTAACTGCTTTGAGTGTATAAAAATGCCAAGGAGCTAAAAAATTAAACATGAGATTTGAACCGTATGTGTACGATTCACTTCATTATTATTATTATTATTTTTTTATAAAATTGACATTGGAAAAACATACTGTTCAGGAGCCAGTATTGATGTCAAGGTATCAGTACCAGTAATGCAAATTTCTGAATGAAACCCAGCCCTAACTGTGGAAGGAAATGCAGCATTTATTCACTAATGGAGAAAGGAACTGAGATGAGCCATTTGAAGGTTCATCTTCTGGAGACTTTGGGTGGAGAAACAATGATCAGAGAAGCATACTAATTAGTTATTTCAAACCCCACCCACAGAGCTATCACAGCCTCACAGCTTTGGCAATGGTCCCAATCTGGAAGTGGGAGTATGGAGGCAGAAAAAGGTCAAACCCCACTGCCTGAGGGCACACAACTGACAGGCACCTCTGCATCCCCCCTGCCTACTGTCAGTATCCAGAACAAGCGGAACAAAACGGCCATTACTCCATCACTACACACCCCAAGCAGGGAGAGTCAAGAGCTGCTAGTCAAGAGCTACTAGCGCTGATAAAGCCGACACTGGAACACAAAAACACAAAGCCTGCCATGTTTCAAGCATATGGAAAAGCGCATCAGTCCCTCAGTAGACCCTGTCAAAGTAGGTACAGCTGCAAAATATTGATCTGTAGTCCTTCAACATGCCTCACACCTCAACAACAAATCACTTAAATTCTGAGAAGTCCATTACGTAGACACATTTATTCAAAAGATTAAACACAGCTTCAACTTCTTTTACTAAAGCAGACACTTCACTTTGAGCTAAAAGTGCAATTAAATATATCTACCCTCATCAACAGCATCTGACACGGAAAGATAAAGTATTTCACTTGTTTAACAGCTGCACAAAGCTGAAGAGAAGATGACACCAATCCAGCCAGAGCGCTGGATGTCCGCATCAAGGTGTCCGCACAGAAAGCAAAGCTTCAGTGCTCATCTCACCTGGAGCAGAGGTCGAAGATATGAGGTGAAACCAACGCGGAAAGCTGGGCATTAACCCAAAGCCGACTCTGTCCTAATTATAAATAACATTAAAGAATCCAAGCCTTTGTATGTGGCCGGCCTCCTCCCTTACCCATCTGCTTTTGAGTTTAAACGCACACCCTGCCGACCCAGCCTGGTTACAGCTCAGCTGGCAGTGGGGCTGAATCCAAGATCCTGGCCCTCACAACCGCGGCAGGAGCTCGATGAGATGGCCCTGGCCCAGGAAGCTGGGCCTAGCACCCTGCTGCTGCGCTGCGAGCTCAGTCGCTCGTGTGCACGCGTGCGGCCTGCGGTCATGCGGCCTGGCCGAAGAATTCGTCGCACAGCGCCGAGCACCCTGGTGTGACGCTTATGAATTGCACGGGAGGCTTTGATCGATATCCCATCGGCCGTCGCTGGCGTGCTGGAGGAACATCTTTCGACATGCTGTTCTTCAGGCAGCTGACAGTACAAGCAAAGGGCCTCCGTGCCAGCAGGCACAAAGCCTGGCCAAGCGTCTCCAAACAACAGGGCAGCAGCTGCTTCTGACGCACTTACTACACGGCACAAACACGGCGCACAAATATTTGAGATAATGGGGTCAAAGTGTCCTAGATGGTCAAAGGCATTTTCTTGTTATTTGTTTTGTTTGATTTCATAATCTGTCTTGACAGAAAGCTGGTGGAACCATGCAAGGCCATTACAGGGAGAATGGGAACATTGTGTAAAAAGTAGAAAGCGGAACCACATCTGCAGATCATTAAACCTTCAGAGTCCACACTCCAGCACAGCAGAGGCCGAACATGCTGCTTGGACTCTCTTTAGAAGGAGGTTGATGGGAGGTGGCACGAGGCTTTGTTGGGTCCGTGCATTTCTGTCTCTCTCTCTCTCTCACTGGTGTCCCCACAACTTTCCAGTTAAAAAGTTCAAGACACATGCACAGACAGTTCAACAGAAAGGACACACAAAAAGGGAATACTACAAAAAAAAGTACAAAAAGCTAAAGAAGCATACAGGAAATACAGAAGAACATGTCACTAAGACTCAGTGAAATGTAGCGACCTGCCCACAGGTGGAGTATTCTGCTAGATGTTCAGCTTGTGGCAAATGGTATTTTACAATCACCAAATGAATGCAAATGCATGGATTTAAATGTTTAACTGCCTACAGCTGTCAAACTGAAGTAGTATTAAAATGGTGGCTAAATAAAAAGAAAAAAACATCTTGCTAGGTGTCTGTGTATGCACTAATTTAATTAGACAAAACAAACTCTGCTGTACATTTTATTATAACTTTCTATACAGGCTGTTACAGGAACATCACATATCTGGTTGTGATAAGATATAACAGACTTCGGAGAGCCAGAAGTTCTGCTTATATGCATGTACTGTGTACAAGGTCTTATGTGTACTATTATCTCAAAATGGGCAGTTCTTCAAACAGGCCTTCTCATATGGTAAACATGTCATCATCACACTGTCACTCACTTACCGCTAACATTAATATAAGTAAGTGGCACAATGTCTGTGTAACAGCTCAGGTGTCCGATCTAATTTTGAAATTTGCGGTAAAAATAACAAAAAAGCCAACTAATGCGTAAATAACTACATACTGTTAAGTTAGTGCATCTATTCCCTACTAAAACAACAGCGGCTGCATCTTGCCAGGTTCAAACCACTCTGCTTTTGTTAGAAGTCAAAACCCCTTCCAAAATAGTCCAGATGACTGCTTTTAATTACAATGCAATTAAACGGGGCAATTATGAGCCTCAGGAATTCTTTTCACAGTGCGAATTAGGATGTCTTTAACACTTAATTTGGGGATGCATGTGTCCTGCCAACTGTCAAGCAGTCATTAAGAACATCTAAAGAGTGAAACTCCTAATATATGGTATAAACTGAAACACACACTCCCAGCACCTTTAGCATGCCTTCTCCTGTGCCGTATAAACAGAAACACACACTCCCAGCACCTTTAGCGTGCCTTCTCCTGTGCTGTATAAACAGAAACACACACTCCCAGCACCTTTAGCGTGCCTTCTCCTGTGCCGTATAAACAGAAACACACACTTCCAGCACCTTTAGCATGCCTTCTCCTGTGCCGTATAAACAGAAACACACACTTCCAGAACCTTTATCGTGCCTTCTCCTGTGCCGTAAAAACAGAAACACACACTCCCAGCACCTTTAGCGGGCCTTCTCCTGTGTCGTATGCTAATAAGAGCAGAGGATGAGCTTTTAAGAGGATGTGCACCACTTTGATGAAGGTTTACACACCTAACACGTCACCTTTCTGGAAAACCACACCATCTCAACTGTGTGTGTCGCAGCCTGAAACTGTCACTTTCCACCAAGTCACGCACATTTATTCACAGTGCTGAGGAAACTACCTTTGCAGGAGTTTCCAGCCTTTAACATTTCGTCGCTCACAGTGCCTTGCTTGTGTCCTAGCCATATTTCTTGTTACAAACCCCTCAGTGTAGCCTGTCCAGGGGGTTACCTCTAGAGTACAAACAAAGCACTTTGTTGACAGCTTAAGTGAATTTTCAACTCTCGTTAAAAGACACATATAAAATATAATAGAGGCACTGTTATAATGTGAGTGTGTATTCATTAAACATTGTATAGTACACATTCCCTGCAGCTCTTTCTACTTAAATAAAATGAGGGGGGGGGGGGGACAGGCAAATGAAAAGCACACAATGACAAATGACAGCCAGTAATTCTCTTTTGTTTTCTGTAAATAGCACCTTTGAGGCTTTCCCTGGTTCCCAACGGCTGACATTATTGTGACATTTCCACACAGCCAAAGCACTGACCTCACTGCTGTCCCTACTGCACGGGGGGGGGGGGGGGGGGGGGGGCGGGGGGCGGGGGGGGGGGGGGGCGGGGGGGGGGGGGGGGGCGGGGGGGGGGGGGGGGGGGGGGGGGGGGGGGGGGGGGGGGGGG